>QEOT01006116.1:329530-388373 GCA_003123785.1 Pterocarya stenoptera
CACCATGCCCACAATCCAGATAATAGAAGTCTGAAGATGACACAATGGTCTTGTACCCAGAAGAAACAATCCGCTTGGTATTGTTAGGGCCATTATTCCAAGTTTGTAAAATTGTATGCTCTTTTGGAAGAACTGTTGTTGGGACCTTGACAATGTCATCAAGCAGAACATCCTCCCAATAGACCACTGTTCGGTTAAGGGATAGAATATAAGGGAGAGTTGAGTTGACAAAGATCTCCAGGAGCTGACTGAGAGTTCCACCATTTGAGAGGAAGGATTGGATGGCTGGATCGGCTTTCCAACAACCAGGAACGATCTCATCCGCTCCGGCGTGGAAGAATGGTTCTGGGAATAATGCGGCCACGTCGTGGATGACGTTTTTCAAGACTTGGTACGTCTTGGGGTTCAAGGGGTTCAAATGGCCGGTTCCTGGTTCAGAGGCAAGCCGGTCTGCCCACTCGCTTCCTGCAGGCAACCAGAACATGTTTGCACATGCCACAATCTCCGGGTAAGCTTCCGCCCACGATCCCGTATGGCCTGCGTAGTAAAAATATAAGCTTTCAATCGAACCACATGGGGATTACACGCAGCATAAAATTTTCTTTCTCTGGACAGATACAACTTACAATAGGCACAAAGAAGCTTTGGGTATTATTATTATATTAGCTAGGAAATGGGCATGAGGTCAGAGATGTTACAAGCGGAGGCCATCGGACAAAATTTAATTTAAAATGGGGGAGATCGATGATGAGCCCCTTCCATTCGGGAAAGGGAATGAACTCCCAAAAGCATTTTACTCCACCGTCAAGATTTGCCAAGCCCTTTTCATCTCTTTCTCTAGACTCTGTTTGGTGTTTTTGGGAGCGCTTTGAGAGGCACATTCCCGTTGCATATTTCTACAACCAAATAGAACATGGGCATGAGGTGAAGAGACACAAGTAAAGACGGGGGAGATAAGGGTTCCAAAAGCCTGTCTTTTGTGTCTTTCCAAAAGCCCCCCACTGACAAGCAAATCCCTTCTCATCTCCCACTCTAGACTCTGTTGGGCATTTTTGGGAGCGCCCTGAGAGACACAGTCCATTTAAACAGTAGATTGTCGCATATTTTATACAATTAAACAAGACATTAATTTTTTACTTGAAATGGATGATTAATTTTAACCAAACAAGATGATTAATTTTACTTCATGTTGATGCATTTTTCCGACATGGACGGAGCTAAATAACAGTCGGAAAAATGAATCAACAGAAAGTATCCTTATCTGATTATTATTCGCCCGTATAATTAACAGAATTCCTTCTGACATAAGGCAGCAATGGATGCATTGGGCAATGAGGAGGAGAGCAAGCAAAAAAAGATTAGGGGAAAATGATAAATATGACAGCAAGGGGAATTGGAAACTGACCGGGGGAATCGATCTCCGGGAGAACTCTAACGCCGTGCTCCAAACCAAACTGCACAATCGTCTTTATATCATTGGGGGAGTACTGCATATCAGGGCCATAAGACCCCTTGGCCGCCAGAGGGTAATGGATATATTCTTAGTGAAATTTTTGTTACTTATGAAAACATTGAATAGAGAAATGCTTATAGGATTCATAATGACTCCAAAGGGTTAGTGACGATTTCTATTTTAAAGCAACCATTCTTCTATAGAATGTTATTAGATTTTTAAAACTTTCATTCAGCATTTAGAATCTCAGGGGCCTAGAGATGAGTTATGAGCTTCTATTTTATTTTATTTTTAAGGGCCTAAGGGGTGATATACCAAGCTTTATTCAATATTAATCATTCCTTAACTTGAGAAATCATTTTATTCTCTTCTCTGATCCGTGGGTGTCATTCTCTTATCTGATTTTCGTTGTTTGGGTGCCAACTTAATCCTTCTTACAAATATTATGACGTCAAAACACTCCGGACTACGCTTAGATAATGAGGTATTCTCAGGTATTCTATGAATAGTAATAAAAAAGTAATAATAAAATATTGAATATTAGTAAAAAAATATGTGAAAAGTAATAATAAAATAATGAATAGTAGTGAGATATTCTGAGAGTACCTGAGGTACTCTTAGACTAAATGTAGTCATCTGATTTTTGTTGTTTGGGTGCTTATAGCAGTTGCTATTTGTTTCCATTACTGAGCATCCAGCTTATAGATGTTATAGAATCTGTTTTTACAACTCAGTGGAATTATGATTCTAGATTTGATTTTGTACAATTAAACTTGAATCAAGGGTGGACACCACATTTGATGAAGACCCATTCTTTACCACTCTATTGCAAAGTAGTGAACAATGTATCTCTAACACCCCCAACAGATAGCAGACATAATAATGTTATACTTCAAGCAACACAATTGGAAGGTGAAAGAAGGCCACCTAGTAAGAAAACACAACGAGGTGTGTCTTTCACCATAAAGGAGGACAATCTCCTTGTGTCGGCTTGGCTCAACAGTAGTATGGATGCTATATGGGGATGGACCAAAAATCTTCACAAATGTGGGAAAGAATTAGCGATTATTACAATGAGTATTAAAAATCTAGCATGGCAAATCGTTCTGCAGGGTCATTGACCAATCGATGGTCGGTGATCCAAAAATGCACAAATAAATTTTGTGCTGCTGTGGCCCAAATAGAATCATTGCATCTAAGTGATGCAACGGAGCAGGACAAGGTATGAGTTTCTAACTGCATCAATTCTAAAATTTGTTGCTAAAATTCTCTTCTCACATTCTCACTACTTCGTATATTTAGATCGAAAGAGCCAAAATCATGTATAAAGATATTGGGACTGCGACTTACAACATGGAACATTGTTGGTGTCTATTGAGACACCAACTAAAATGGTTGCAACATATGTCCATATTTTCAATGAGAAGGAAACCACATGGAAAACGCCCAGCTGTGGTAGAGTTAACTCCACTAGGAGACGACACAATAGATGACAACGTAGAGATAATTTCTGAGAGACCTCTAGGCAAGAAGGTTGAGAAAGAAAGGGATAGAAAGAGGAAGGAAAGAGAATCTGCCGATGCTAAGTTTATTGAGGCCTTAACTAGCATGAGAAATGGTAGAGTCATCTTCATCTCTGAAAGAAGACAAGCGGTCAGCAATTTAAATGCTGATAGGGTTGAATTACTAGTGGAGAAAAAATGAAGAATGATATGGAGAAAGAAAGAACGATATGTAGATAATGAAGATGGATCTTGCTGGCATGAATGGAATGTAGCAAGAGTATTTCTTGAATCTTCAAAAAAAGATTTTCGAGGATTCAAGGAAGTAATTTTCATCTCCATCTCAACCTTTTGAAGATATGTAGCCTTTTATTCGTGTAATATTTTTGGATTGTTCTTATCCACTTAATATTGTAGTTAAAAACTTTACAATTGGTTTTAGTAGCTGGGCAGCCACATATGGTTGAAATACATGTGGCTGGGCAACAATTATTGCCTATATTATTTTGTGATTTTTTGTTATTTTGGACTTTAAATATTGGTGTTTGTGACTATGGGTAGCAACTACATGTGAATGTTGTACTGATGAAACTTTTATAGTTTGGGTGTTATATGTTTTTGGTTCAAGTGATGAAACCTGTTGTGAAGCAGTACCATCTGTTGGATTATATTTTGGGTGTTATATATTATAGCAGTAAGTGTTGGATTATAGCAGGCAGTGAGGATGTTTCCTCTTATTTGGATGTTATATGTCTCTATATGTGCTATATGTATTCGAATATGCCTCTTATTTGGATGCCTTTGATCTGATAGCCCATAGATTGAGGGTGTTTCCTTTCATTCTTATTCTGGAGTATATAAGAGGCATAGTCTTGTGCAAGGGAGTTGAGTCACTTTGCCTTAGTAGCATTTCCCAGGCACAGTGAATAACACCTTGCCAAATTCCCTTTTGTTTTTATATCTTAGCAAATGCCTTCCAATTAATGACTATTTTCAGTACTGCAATCCTGGTTTTGGGTCGACTGGTGGCTTACTTATTATTCTTGTTATCCAATCATTTTCTATGCTGGTATATAAAGGATAATGTCAAGTTGATTATCCATGAAGATGATGAATATGCATTGGGCTCTGAGCTGTTGATTATCAGCTATTTTATTGATGGACAATGCAGCCCTAGAAAGCTATATCTGATGTTGCCCCTTTGTTCAAGTAGTGTTGGATTGTGACTGTTATATGTGTTGGATTTGCGTGAAAGTATATTTGTGTTGGATTGTTGGGTTATAGCAAGCAATGTTGGCAGTGTTGGATTTTACATATGAGATTTTTATTTACATACAAGATTGTTATATTATAGATTATTGGATTGTGAAAATGAAAATGAAAATGATTGTTGAAGTTATTGGAGATTATGAAAATAATATAAAAAATTAATTAAAGAAATATAAATAATAAAATTTTATTATTATAGAGAGTGTGATAGCTAATCCAATGTAGACTTCAAGTTTTGAGTGATTAGCTAAAAGTAAAAATGTTACATATTAATCAAATTTTAAAAAATGGGATGACCAATCCAACGCCAATGCTCTAACCGATGCAACATCCCCCACCTTTATCGCATCGGAGAGTAAGAAGGCAAAGTGAAATCATATTAGAATTAGAAACTAGATCTAATAATTGGCAAATCTAATAATACGGTCTCTAAATCATATTAGAATTTGTCCCCTTATTTGTTTATCATTTGTGCAGAAGGGTTGAGTCAACTTCCGAGAAAGGCTGAATTGAAGGGAGATATAAGGGGTATGGCAGTGGCTAGAGGGGGAACAAGGATTAATCACCTTATGTTTGATGGACTGCATAATTTTCAGTAGAGCAAAGGTTGAGGAATGGAGAAAAATTCAAGCCATCTTGAAATGTTATGAAGAAGCCTCGGGGCAGACTTTAAACAAGCAAAAGGCCTCCCTTATGTTTAGTTCGAATACCAGCTTTGGCAAGAGAAGGTATCAAAAGTGAGGTAGGTACTGTGTTGTGTGACAATTATGAGAGATATTTAGGATTCTTGCAATGGTGGGGAAGGCAAAATACAATACCTTTCAAAGTATCAAGGAAAGGGTGTGGCAGAAAATTCAAAATTGGAAGACTAACTTTTTGTTAAGAGCAGGGAAGGAAGTGATGGTGAAAGCTGCCCTACAGGCCATTCCTACCTACGCTATGAGTGTCTTCAAGTTGCCCAAAAAATTGTGTAGGGATTTAGAGACCATGATCTCTAGATTCTAGTGGAAAAACAATAGGACAGGCTCGGGAATTCATTGGAAGAAATGGGAGATGCTAGGTGTTTCTAAAGTTGAGGGTGGACTTGGTTTTAGAAGCATGGAGTATTTCAATAGAGCCATATTGGCTAAACAAGGATGGAGGTTGTTGTAGAGGGGCAAGACTCACTGGTGTCTCGTATCTTTAATGAGAAATACTTGAAAGGAAAGTTCTGTACTGAGACTGAGTTAAGGAGATCTCCATCTTTGGTTTGGAGAAGTATTTGGGAAGTGAGAGATGTTGTTGAGAGGGGACTGAGGTGGAGGGTGGGAAATGGAAGGAGTATTCAGATTTGGGGCAAAAAATGGTTTCCTTCTCCTACTTCTTTTTGTGTTCAATCTCCTATCCAAGTTCTTGCAGCAAATGCAAAGGTGGCTGAATGAATTGATGAAAAGAGGAGGGAATGGAAGGTGGAACTGATTGATAGGATTTTTAACAAGGTTGAAGCTAATATGATTTGTGCTATCCCTATTAGCTGTCTTGGGGCAAATGATAAGATGTTTTGGGGCTTCTCAAAGAAGGGTAAGTTTATTATGAGAAGTGCTTACCATGCTGAGTTGCAATGGAAGAATGAAATAAAAGGGAGTACATCTGAGGGGAAAAGGGATGCAGATCAGTGGAAGAATGTGTGGTCGATGGAGGTGCCTGGGGGTTATAAGCATTTTGTACGGAATGCATTAAATAATACCCTTCCCACGAGGTCTAATTTGTTTAAAAGAAAGATGACTGAGGATTCATTGTGCCCTTTGTGTAGAAGGGAAGAAGAGGATGTGCAACATGTTTTATGGTGCTGCCTTACGGCTGCTGATGTTTGGGCTGAAAATAGGAGTCCCGTGAGGAAGTGGTTGAACCAGGTTCATGATTTCTCTAGATTGTGGATGGAGTTGAGTAACAAGCTCTCTAATGGGTGCTTGGAAAGAGTTGTTGCTATTATAAGGGATATTTGGGAGAGGAGGAATGTTTTTGTTTTTGAAGACAATTTTGCTAGTCCTGATCATGTGGTGAGAACTGTTGTGGCAAGTTTAGAAGAGTACCAGGAGGCTAATGCAAAAATGGAAGGAAGGCAATCCAGGTGTGAGGTAAGGAGGGAAGGAAGAAGATGGCAAAGACCTATGGGGGATAAATGCAAGCTTAACTTTGATATTGTTGTCGACTTTGATGTTGCTATCGACTTTAAAAATAGGAGGATTAGCATAGGCATTATAGTCAGGGACTGTAATGGAGATGTTCTTGCTGCTGTTTGCTCTAGGAAGACCATGTGGTTTCTCCTTTTTTTTGCTAAGTGTCTTGCTTTGAAAAGGTCTATTGAGTTTTGCTTAGAGATGGATTTATGGTCTATCATGATGGAAGGGGATGCAAAAGGGATGATAGAGGCAGTGCTCCCCGAAGGAGTTGGATGAATCTCAACATGGCCAGCTGATTAAGGATACAAAGAGGCTAATAGCACAGGGACTACATTGGTCCTTGGGTTTTATACATAGGGAATGAAATATAGTTGCACATAATCTTGCAAAAATGTCGTTACATATAGCAGGTGAACTCTCCTAAATAGAGGAAGGACCCCATGAAGTTTTACAATATATTGTAGATGATTAAAGTTGTACTGATTCGAGTTTATAAATTATGAGATGAGGTATTCTTTATTAAAAAAAAAGAAACCAAATGCAATGGACACAAAAAGATGCAATGGACATTGTACGTACAAATAAAGGCATGCAATTATGCAAAAGAGAGTCGCACACATATAACGTTAATCACCTCTCTCTCTCTCTCTCTCTCTCTCTCTCTCTCTCTAAATATATACATTCCCTCTATAGAGAATGAGATATACTGGGAGTTTTTGAATGGAAATGTTCAACTCAACTTTTTATTGATTCTGCTGAGTAGTTATATACAAGACCCCAACTTTATTTCAAGAAATATACAAACGTTATAGCAGTAGCTACACAACACTAATTACACAAAATAAATCCCATGATTCTCGGCACTAATCACAAAAGGAATGATTTTCGGCAAACTCTAATTACAGAATTGATGTCCATGATTCTCGGCTAGATGGCAGCTTCACGAATTGTCTGAATTTGTGTCAACTTAATTCCCTTATACCCTCCTCTAAATCCTCTCTTCCACAACACGCGTTCGAACTTCCCGTGGTTTGCCATTTTCACCGGCATGCACCATTATACCACAAACCTCCCTTCACCGCCATTTCCCTCCCCTACCAATTTACCATACTTCCTCCCTGACTGTCTAATTATCTATGGCATTGCCTTTCCTCTTCCTTCTCTTCCTTCTTCCTTCTGTGATCAGCCTCCTTCCCCTCGCAGAATCGCAGCTCACCGTCAACTACTACGATAAGTCATGCCCCAAGTTCCCACAGATCATCCAACAAGTCATCAACGACAAGCAGCTCAGCGCCCCTAGCACCGCCGCCGCCACCGTCCGCCTCTTCTTCCACGACTGCATGGTCGAAGGCTGCGACGCCTCTCTCCTCATCTCCTCCAACACCTTCAACAAGGCCGAGCGCGATGCTGACGTCAACCTCTCCCTCGCCGGCGATGGTTTCGACCTCGTCACCAGAGTCAAGACCGCCCTCGAGCTCGAATGCCCCGGTATAGTCTCATGCTCCGACATTCTCGCCATCGCCGCTCGTGACCTGATCGTCATGGTTGGCGGGCCCGACTACCCCGTCCTCCTCGGCCGAAAAGACGGCTTTGTATCGAAAGCCGAGCACGTCGAAGGCAACATCGCCAAACCCACGATGCCATTGTCTCAGATTCTCTCCATTTTCGCTTCCAAGAAATTCTCTGTCCAAGAAATGGTGGCATTATCCGGAGCACACACCATTGGGTTCAGTCACTGTAATCAATTCAGCCACAGAATCTTCAACTTCAGCAAGACCTCGGAGTACGACCCAGCATACAACCCCAAGTTCGCGGAGGGATTGAGGAGTCTTTGCGCGAACTACACCATAGACCCAGCCATGGCAGCCTTTAACGACGTGATGACGCCGAACAAGTTCGATAACATGTACTACGTAAATCTGCAGAGAGGGTTGGCGTTGCTGGACTCCGACCAGACGCTTGCGGTGGACAAGCGTACGAAGCCGTTTGTGGACATGTACGCAGCAAATCAGACCAAGTTCTTTCAAGTTTTCGCCCAGGCAATGGGAAAAATGAGCTTCCTTGATTTGAAGACGGGAAGTCTTGGAGAGGTGCGGCATAGATGCGATGCTTTCAACGCTCTTGAAGCTTGAAATCCTTCACTCTTTTTTTGTTTCGTTTTTGTTTTTGATTTTAAATGGTGATAGATCAAGCATATAGAATTAATTAGGAATAAGATCCTCTCCATTTTAAAGTGGGTAAAACAATTGAGTATTTTGGTCATTGCAAATCATGTTGACAAGTAAATGACCAAAATACCCCATATTTACACTAAATGGATAAGATCCATTTCACTTAAAATGAAGAAGATCCTTGTCTAATAATTAGGAGCGGATTAGAAGTGTTAATCTTATTAACAAAAGGTGCAACGCTATGTTTTAGTGAAACTGAGGCTTGCAATGACCATTATAAGGTTGTTGGCTTGGGCTTTTGTTTTTGGGTAATGCATAGATATTTAGATTAGGCAACTTTGTTTGGAGCTCCAAATTTTTGGATTTTTTGTACGCATTATGCCACAGAACACAGAGATCATGAATAGATGATATTTTACTTATACCACTGTTTTTCTTGTGATCGAAATACCAAGAAACTTACATCTAAATTACTGAATAATTGTACAAGAGGCTTATATATTATATGCCTTTGATTCCAATGCAATTATAATTTATAGATGCACAAGCGAATGGCCGAGGCAAAGCGCATTCAAATGAAAAGCATCCTACCTTCAACGAGGGGCCTCTAAACCTGAATAAGCACAAAAACCAAACAGCTCCTGACCACAGTAAATTGACCACGGGTTCGGGAAAAACAAATGAAATCCAATTGCTTGCTACAAACTACTTTGTGACTTAGCAGCAGGAAATCTCGTCTCATATTTTTTTCCATTTCTTTAATCCCAAAATACATCCGATGCAACAAGTTGATGGAATGAACTTCGTGAATAAATTAGGCGATTTACAGGAATGACGACCAAGGATACTGAAGAAAAGATCAAGAATTGCCAAGGAAATGAAAAGGAGAGGGTTGGGCTGGGGAGGGGGGGTGTTCCTACATTAACGAGTTATTGTCACCCGACATGTATGGAGCATTCCAGCATAATCACCAGGATCAACACGATAGGTTGCTGCAAATCGCTTGGCCTGGTACCTTTCTTGCGGAGATGCCAAACCATCACAACAAAAATTTGAGTGCAGACTACCTGAATTTGCTTCACTGAAAAATTCATTGTATTTTAATGCTTCCGTAAAAGAGTCAAAATGGGAACACTAAATGTCAATAAATTAAGAAAGGTTATGTTACAAATCTTACCCTCTTCAGCACTAGCAGGGCTTTCTTCTGTCAACCTTCAAGTGGATATTGTACCATTTCTTTTTCTTAGGATGACCCCTTATCGTAGATCTCTTCTCTCTGACCTCACCATCTTCTCTGGCCTCCTTGAAGGAACATTTGTTCTTTCTCTTACTGGTACTCTGCTTCATTGGAGCATTAGTGTATGATGCGTGTATTTCATTCCTCTTCTTGAGAAGGTCATCAATCTGCACAACCAGCACACAACAAACGCAAGCAAAACAAAATCAGTGATTATTAGAATTTCTCAATGTATTGAAATGTCATTTTTTTTAAATGAGCTTATGCGTAATAAACTCACTGCTTGCATTTCTTGTGCATATCTACTAGTCATCTCCGTAAATTGTGCCATAACCTGTCAACACTTACCTAAAAATTAACAAAAAGAAAGGTAACTATAAAGCCATATGTAATGATTATTTAAGTCTCGACCTCTCGGTATTCAGTTTCAAATTTTGATATTTCAGCTCTTTTTGTTAGAATTTGAGATTCTACAGCTCTAAGATACTCCTTCTCTTCTTTACAATGTGCCGCACAAAGAGCCTCTATTGTGTAGCTTGCACTTCTAAAAAAGTTGTCACCTGGAATAAATACAAAAAAAGAGGAAAGTGGTTGTCAGGTTCAGCCAAGGACCTGTCTAGCCAAAAAACCTTCTTTTTTATGATGAGAAATCTCAGAGACGTGCAAATTCAACAGGTCTTTAACCAGGTTATTCCCTTGTCCACATCATATGGACTCCGTAAATCATTGGCTTTTCATCAATGGGGCGTGGCCCCAAGAAATTGTTTACACCAAAGGGTTTGAACTTTAGACTTAGGTGGAGCATACCCTCAAACCAAGGCGGCCCTTAACACTTGAGCCAATCCGTAGGGGTCCTTATGTAGTCAAATAACCTAATAAGCTTAATCAAATACACGCCAACTAACTGACCATAAACAGCAAAGACATGGGTGCCAGCCTTCAGTTCAGTTATTTCGCATGGCTGAAACCCATCCAGCTTTTTGAAGAAGGCAGCATCTGGATCTTTTGCAGAAGCCATCTGGTGCCAAAAGTATCCAAAATCAGAAAAAAAATCTAAATTATAAGTTGAAGAGAATTTATCAGCTCACCAAATTCATTGTTTGATCCAGCCGATAAACAGGAAAACCAAGAAAATACATTCCAGCAGATGTGATCTTTCCTGTCTTGGCACTGTCCTCCTACAGAGATAATTATATATAACTTAACAAAAGCAACAGACTGTTGTATGCCATGTGAATATTAACAGCATAAGAAGATGCTAATTTGTGCATTAAGGTCCTAAAAGATATATGCAACAGTACAAAGAGTGTGCAAAGAACCATCAAAGACCACAAATGATAACCCTATGATGTTTGTGTGTGGGTATATATACAGCAGTACAGCTGTAAAATACAAGCACTGCAAACCTGTGCTTATCCTCTCTCTCTCTCTCTCTCTGACATACACACAACTTTTGGATTATGTCTCACACACACACACACACACACATATATATATATGTCTGACACACAACTTTTGGATTAAGATGCTAGCATTCTCTGCTATGTAGCTTTTTCCTGTATAAAGTTATCTATTTCAAGAGAAAAGGGACAGAGTTTTTCATTAGTGTTAGATCAGATTTAGGGAGGGAATAATATCTACACATACAGTTATAAACGATAAATTGGATAGAACTTATAATCAGACAGACAGAGCCACAAGCACATCCTCTAAAATCAAAAAATTGAAATCATGCATGTAAACCCCAATGCTTCAATTCTTGCTTACAGATAAAAGAAATTCTTCTCATCTGCCAATTGCATAACTATGGTTCAAAGCTCATTAGGAAAAACTCAAACAGAGATTTCTAACTTTTCAACCAGCTAAAATGAGAGAATAAAATACTTAATACCTGCAGCACTAGGCTTAATCCGCCATTCTCTTCCTGATCAAAGTACAACAACTGGGAAAAAAAAACTAATATATTAGTACCAAATGTAATGGTTATTCACAAACAGAAAATACTAGTATTCGGCTAAATCCACAGCATATAGGGTATTACCTAAATGCTAAATCAGCCTAAAAATACTGTTTGTCTATTATTCACCAAAAATATCTAAACAAATAAAATAAACTATAATCCTCCGAAGGCAATGGTAGAATCAAAGTTAACAAATAAAGAAATACAGATTTTTAGAGTTTAAAATTGCAGAACTCGACACTTTGTAAAAACAATATAAGCAGGGAAGTAAGTGGGAAAGGACCACTATATTATTTTCTTCCCTGCTGGCATAGCAACGGAGGAAATTCCCAGATCACTGACATTTTCAAGAAATCATGAAAAAAAGACTGCAGTACCACCACCTCAACTGTGTGGGAAGTATACAAAATACATGCCTCTGTTACAGTTCTCAAGTTGAATGAGTGAAATTTACAGCCAGATAATGAAGTTGAGTGCTATATATTTAGTTATTTAAAAGCAGCACATTTATATTAATGACATAAGCTGGACTGCCTCGCAGGCTCATTTGTGGAACAACTGACCAGACCCAAAACTTAGCAGCCACAGAACTGTTTTTTTTAGAGGAATGCTATGCATCAGCCACTATTCACTCCCACACCCAACACCACACCTATAGCTTTTTCATAGGGTGTGGGGTGGTGAATAGTGACTGATGAGAAGAATTTTTCTTTTTTTTTAACAAGTTAAAACAAAATTGATCACAGAAGTTCAAATCATCCTGGGGCTGATTTATGGTCTTATCAATTCATTTTAAAAGGCCCAGGGGATAGAAAAGGAAGGGTTCAAGCTTCAGCAAAGATGGTAGGAAATCAACAGTCTAGTTTTGAGGTTGTGACCATAAGTGGTCTATCAGCAAGCAAAAATCAAGATCATGCAGCTCACCACTCTACCCTATTGGAAAAAGCAAAATCTGAGAGAGAGATTGATAAAATAAAACTGCTGGATTATGCTTCCAAGGTTCCATAACTGGTAAACAAAAGAACATTGGCTAGCATTCAAGTTGAACTTATAGATAACAAAACTTTGACATAGAGTTATGTCAAAGCAATAATAACTTAACTTTGATGTGCAAAAAAATAAAACAAACTTTGATGTGTTTGGAACAATGGAAGCCTCACGTTCTGAAAGAAAATATGTTGGCTTTTATTTCCTCTGTACTTTTGACAACACTGAAGTGATCTAAATTGCTTAAAAAATTATTTCAATAATCTTTTGAAAGAAGCCAAGCTTCATAAAAGTAGAAAGAAAACCACAAAAGCAACAATTAAATTGAAAAAAAAAAAAAAAAAACATGCAATTTTCATTGCAAATGGATGCCAGAGGGCCTATTAACCTTGAATTTGCTTTTGTCGGATGATTGCACTCGACATACAAAGCCAGCTTGAGCTTCTTCTTCTTTTATTGTAACAGAATAAAAGTGAGCAGACTGCTTCTCAACCTGTTAAATAAAAAAAAATTAAGAAAAGATGAAAATGCCAACACCGCAACTGATTGAAAATAAAGGATAGAATTTTCATCCAAACTGAGTTGGAGGAAACTGCCTTCAACCCATCTATAAAAGTAACAAGTGTCCATTAAGCATGCGACAAGCACATGCTTTTTTAAAAGTCCAAGTTAAAAAATGATATTTGTCCGTTTATTAAAAAAACATGTGCTTCTCACACGCTCAAGTAATACATGGAAATTTTTTAAATGGCTCAACAGGAATAAGTATAGCTCACCTTCTTAGATATAGGCTGGCCCAACAGAAGTGGACGAATGGTGACCATACCATTAAGTGCCTCCTCCAGGACTGTTGCTGACACAGTGGTCTTGATTGGCACACCAAGTTTGCTGCCATGTAGAAAATAGTGAAAATGACACTTTCGTTGATGAGTAAAAATAGTGACAATCAAACTTAATGCATAGAGCTCATGAAAATCACTGAGAACTTTTATTTTCCACAAATAAAAATGAGAAGGAAAAAGAAAAACAGAAACATACCTGAAAAGTGCAGCAAACATGGTGTTCACAGCTCCCAAACTCGACAGATCTAGCTCCAAGTCTTGGCTTTCTGAATCAACAGCCTAGGTAAAGAACAACAAATCATGCTCCCAATCAGATTTCAAAAGCAAGCCAAGTATAAAAGTGGATTAATAGAGTCTCAATGATTGCATGCGAAATGATTTTTCAGTAACAGAAGGACCACAGAATGACCATGGTAGGAACACAATTGATCTTCCTGGACCAAAGAGAGTTATCAATATAAAAAACTATCATTAATATCTCACCTCAAAACCAGCTGTGTCATACTGGTGCCGTTTTTCTGGATCAGACAAGATACTATAGGAAAAGGTGACCTCCTTAAACATATCGGCTGCTTTAGGATCATTTGCATTCTTGTCAGGATGGTACCTGAATTAGCATACTTTTAGCATTTTTAACCATCTAAACCAAATTGAAATGGAGCAATAGAAGAATATTGCAAAATATTTTCTTTTTATCGGTAAAAAAGATTTTATTTATCAAATGAATAGGCAAGAGCCCAAGTATACAGGACATATACAAGAGCAACGCCTAAGCATGCTAGTTTAGAACTACAAGGAATTCATGAAAGACATGCTATCAAAATCAATTACAATCGACCAATGGAGTAAAGTATTGAAAAACAAATTTCTAATCTCATCCATTGACCGCACTTGATCTTCAAAACAGCTTTCATTCCTCTCCCTCCAAATACACCACCATAAGCATATTGGAGCCATCTTCCATATTGAGGCGATCTGAGATTTACCCCGAATGGCTTTCCAAGAAGCTAGGAGGTCCCGAGCAAAATATTGGCAACGCAAAATGTAGAAAATGTAAAATATAACCAAATAACAACAGTTAAAATTACCAAAATCCACCTGAGAATAAAAACTGGACCAAAAACCCCTTGACTTCAAAAGGCAAACCACATAGGGCAATTAATCTATCGTTAGTATGTGAGGAAACAAGAAGCTTACTTGGAGGAGGTTTTGTATCATGAAATCTCTAATAGAATTTTCCAATGGGGTTTGCTAACCTTTAACTTCTACATCTTGTCCAATGAAGTGCCACTATAGTGAATTAATGAGTTGCTTTCACAGGTTGCTTTACAAAAGACCATCGAACTCCAGATAAGTGACAAAGTTCTTCCTAATTTGTGTAGTTGACCTTTAAGATGAGTTGAGCCAAGTTTATACGTCTCTTTCTTACTGACCTCTCACAAATCGCCAAAACCTGTCATCTTTGTTATGGTCTCGACAAATCTAAACCGTATCAAACCTAAACCAGCATCCTATCTGGTCCTTTTTTCATAAAATGCCTCTCATATGCAATTACCAGGGCAGCGCTAAACTGTCATATCCCGGATCATGATATCACTTTATTTGAAAACAATCATTCCTTTGGCTTCCATGCTTCTTCGGTAATGATTACCAAAACTCTTATACACGTATAACTAAGCGTTGGACATTCAAACACGCCTTACAATGTACGACAACAAGAAAGCCTCCGATATACCCACTCCCAAATACTAAAGAATAAAATCTCTCAAAGACTCTAAACCCCCAAATCTCCGACACTGACGTATTCGACTGGAAGGAACACGAAGTCGAGCAAGAAATAATGATGTAATAATTCAAACTTATCCACACAAAAAACTAATCAATAATGCCGAATTAGCTCAAAATTATTTGAAATATACAGTTCTAACATACTTAAGAGCCATCTTTCGATAAGCACTTTTGATCTCCTGATCCGTGGAGTTCCTCGAGAGGCCGAGAGCCTCGTAAGGGTCCCGCCGGAGCGACTTCGCCTCCTCATGATTCTCTGGCTTCGATCTGTGCCCCGGCATTCTTCAAATCAATCGGTTATCCTGCGCTAAACCCCCTATAAATCCCTCCGAAACTACCCCATAAATTCACGAAAACTCAGTAGCGTGGAGCTGTAGTTTCTTTCTGTATAATCACTTATTCTCCACGAACTATATCGGAGAATAATGGCAGCTTTAGAAGCAGTGGGACACCACAGCGAGGAGGGAGAGAAACCCCATGGACCTCCAAGCTGGAAGCTCTGGAGGAGAGAGAAAGAGACAGCAGGACGACAAATTTTAGGAGAGGCTCCAAATAAGTTTCATGTATTTGTTATTTATTATTTTCTGAAATATTTTTTCGTATTATAATTTTAAGTAAAAAACTTTTTAAAATAACACTATTATATTATCTTAAATTTTATTATTATCTATAACATCAATCCATATTTACACGATAAATGCTAGATAGACCGATAACTTGTATCGATAGATGCATTTTTCTTAAATATTAAAAAATATACTAAAGTTAAGTTTAAATCGATGAAAGTTAAAAATTGAATAAAATATTATTTTTTAATATTATTATTATTTTAAATTTTAAAAAATTAAATTATTTATTATTATTTTTATAAAAATTATAATGATAAGATGAAATATTTTTCAATCCAAACTAAATTAATTGGTTTATTTTAAACATTAAGAAATATATTTTTTAATATTTAAAGAAAAATAATAAAGAATGCACGAATCGATGCATTCTATTGTAAACCCATCGATCGTACAAGTATCCTATTTATATTATAATTAATTTTATATTTAAATAAGAGAAAAATTATTTATAAATCTTATTTTTTATGGACTCAACACAATAAAAAATTTCCATATCAATTATGCTAAAAGATATTGGCATTTTAACTTTTTTTGAAATTATAATAGGTGATGTGCTAACATACCGATATAACAAAACTTTTTAAATAACTAACTTATAAAATTATCAAAAATATATTATGTCAAATAAAAAAATAATATTTATATTTTTAAAATGGATTTTTTTTTTTTTTTTAAGAGAAGTTCCTAACTCAATACAAGTATTGCCAATGCGGTTGCCACTTGGGCAGGCTCTAGTCTGTGGTGGATCGAGCCTTCTCCGAGCAAAATTGGGGTGGATTTATTTATTAATTATGATTACAAACTCATTAAAGAGAGTTTTATTTATATATATATATATATATTATATAGATGGGAAATAGGCCTACTTGGGGCATAGCATATGGGATCTGAGTGATTTAGGCAATGATCAATGCCAAAAAGGTCAGGCATTGAAACCGCAATCAGTGGTTGGACCGACACTTGTTGAGACTTGACTTCAAGCTCCAATCATCTTACCATGTTCACAACTTGGTGCTCTTTCGGTGTCGATAATTATTAGTTTGATTTTTATGGTACAACTCATTATTATCCTTTTATATTTTTTTTTGTCAGTATCCATTCATTTAAGAAAATAATTAAGGAACATAATTTAACTATTACATGAAAATAAACTTATAAATTAATGTCATTTTATACGATACGTTAGATTTTAAAATTATTTTTATTATAAAATAAATTTTATAAAATCACATCAATTTATAAGTTTATTTTATGTGATCTATTTGTATCTGTAACAGTTCTCAAAAATTAATAGAGATTATATAAAATTAAATTAAAAATTGACATAATTTTATAATTTAATATATCACATTAAGCGACGTTAATTTATAAATTTATTTTTATAAGATCTCGGTGACTAAATATTTATCTTAATTTAATAGATTTTTAATAAATAATTGCCTTTTCAATAAGATATCCTATCAAATTATATCATAGTATAAGTTTACTTTTGTAAGATTTGATTATTTCTTAATTTAGAGCTAATAGATTTAATATTGTGTGAGCAATGAGCATAGGATTAAAAGAACTATTTAATACAAATAAGTAATTAAAGTTGTCAAACTCAAAAGTGGAAAGATTACTATCTCATCTCATTAATGTAATTAGAGGGGACTGTTACAGATGTCAGATTAAGAAAACATAATTAAAATGTTATGATCCAAATATGATTATCAGTGTGATTTATGAATCAACTCAGTAGTGTGATTATTAGTATCACAAAATATATTGTAATTTTTGTTTTCTCCTTAAGAAAGTGTGAGAGGAACATGGGTAACAAAATCATTAACTTTTTTTTTTTTTTTTATAGAAACAACATCATTAACTTTGGTTTCACTTGTAACCATAATTTAAAAAATTACTATTTAGGTCCTGTTTGGATGCAGAAACACTCTCAACCCTTCTCATCTCATCATTACAATTTTTTTAAATTTTTATACAAAATATAATAAATAATTCAATTTTTTCAAATCTCAAAATAATAATAATAATAAATAATATTCTAATAATATTTTATTCAACTCATCTATAATCATCTCATCTCATCTCACTATCTAAACAAGCATTTAATGTCACTAAAAATCATAGTTAAGAATATATTATTTACTGTGTCAATGTGCTCTTGGGATTTATTTTCAAGTATAACAATGAGTTATGAGTCAATGACTAAATATATAAATATTGGTTATAGTTATTAAAATTATTTAAAATATAAATATTCTTTTAAAATTAAAAGATATAATTAGCTTTCCATATCATTGAATAATCAATAAATAAATTAGTTTATTAAATTATACGTAAATATCAACATCCTATTCAGGCAGGTTGGTATGTAAATTATTTGGCAAATATGAATTACCAAACAAGGTTTGTTTTTTTCCTCTCTCTATTGGTCCTTATCAACCTTGATAATCAAATGGGGAATTAAGCATTTTAAAAAATAAATAAATAAAAGGTTTAGTCTCAACATATTTCAAAGGCAGGTAATATTCGACAGAATAATCGTCTCCATCTATCTTCACAGCCTTGTTTTGTCAGACATTGAATTCCCTAGATGGAATATGGTTCTCATCATGGCCCATGGGTTAGGATTTTCCGAAACGGTTCTTCCCATGCACGATAAAATCGAGATTTCTATAACATCGGCGGCAGGATCTTGTTAATTAATACTCATGCCAGAACTTTGGCAGTTGGCAGTTAGTGCTTCAAGAAATCCCTTTTCGCTATTTTTCTAATTTTTTTATTTTATTTCTTTCAGTCTTGTCTGTCTTTAAAAAAACCTAATAAATCCTACTATGTTTGGTTATAACATTTCAGTGTTATGTTTAGATATTGAGATGATTTGTAAATAATATTATTGAATATGATTTATCTTTTGTGTAAAAATAATAGGACATCTTCTGTTATAAAATTTAATCGTCAATGTTTTGGACGTGCTTCACATGCGCAATTGGATCGTACTTAGGGGATAGCCTCTTTTATGTACACGCACAATTTAGAGAAGGCTTAGGAGTGTTTTGAGAATCCTCCGATACTTAAGTTAATTTTCTTTAAAGGAATTTGGATAGAAGTATTTTGCCTCAATTAGTTTGTACATGGCGGTCTGCTTTTTATACAAGGAATGGGGAAGCAACTCGCACACGTCGTCAAGAGGCAGTCTCATCACCTTCATACTCTGGTCGTCGAAAGCACTTAATGCGACGTAGTGTACCAGAGAAAGATAATTAATGTGGCACGAGTCTCTGATAAATATGTCAACGACCTCTCAACCCGTGTCAGTGGCACCTGCATTTTCCCTACTCAGGACGTGAGTGATGGTGGCTTCTTCCACACATCCTCCAGTAACCACAATTCAACTCATTTAAAATTATTTTAACTTATCTCTGAATTCATACAAATTTAAAATTAGTGGCATAGTGTGCCAGTACTGTGGGGGAAAAGAAAATAGTAAAGAATAAGCGATTCGACTTGTTGATTAACATTAATTTTGGTCATTGATAATATCGAACAAATTATATTTAATTATGGTAGGAAATTTGTATAGTAAATCTGTTCTATCGAACCAAAATGAGTATTGACATCACAATTTTTCAATTAAAAATAGAAAAGAAAAGACGTGTATCCTAAGAGCATTAGCATTGGATTGACTATCCTATTCTTCAAATTTTGACTAATATGTAGCTTTTTCACATTTAGCTAATCATTCAAAACTTGAAGTCTACATTGGATTAGTTATTCTACTCTCTATAATAATAAAATATTATTATTTTTTATTAATTATATTTTTTTAACTAATTATTATTTTATTTTCATAATCTTCAATAATCTCCAACAATTATATTCATTTTCATATTCACAATCCAACATTCTATAATATAATAATCCAATATGAATATAGATGATAAAATCTGATATGAATAAAAATATCATATCTATAATATAATAATCTCAAAAAGTACTTTTAGACTTTCTATAGTTTTTTTCATATTTGAAAAGAAGAATAGATTTACTGTAACTTTTAGTTTGGATGAAAACAATTTAGCTAATTCAATATGGAGCAAATATGGATGATATTTGCTAAATTTAAAAATGAAAAGGCATTTGACTAATCCAATGCCAATGCTCTAATTAACCATATCGTGCGGCTTGAACAAAAGTCTAGGTTTACTAAATTATATTTTATATCGTTAATTTTCTTTTATTGATGAAATGAGATGAGTTGAGATAAAAGTTAAAAGTTGAATAAAATATTATTAGAATATATTTTTTTAATATTATTTTTATTTTAAAATTTAAAAAAATTGATTTATTTATTTTATTATATGTAAAAATTTGTAATAATTTATAATGATTAAATGAAATGAATTAAGAAGAGTTGTGAAAATAAATAAGAAATTAATAGAAGTCTATAATTACAAAAAAAAATATATATATATATAAACAAAAATTTACAAACTGTCATTGTTTATGTAAAAAGTTAGATCTATTTTATAAGTAATTTTATAATTTAATTTATTATATCAAATCACATTAATTTATAAATTTATTTTTATAAAAAAGATTTATAGCTAAATATTTCTCTTAAATTAAAGAAAAATAATCGATGAAACGAAAAAGGATTAGCAACAAATACATAAGACAAAAATGGAATCATACTTTGCATTCTCGCCGTTATGGACGCTATTGGATTTTGCTTTTCTTGATGTTTGATAAAATAAAATTACAAAAAGCGCAAAAGGTGGAGAAAAGGACAAAAATAGAGTCTAACCAGTTCTGGACCAATGGAAAGGCAGACTGTTGACTATAAAAAAAATGGGCTTACCTTTTCTAAAATTTTGTTGCACAGAAAATAACAGAGGTGCAGCCAAAAAACAAAAAAAGAAAGAAAAAAGACAAAAAGAAAAACTACAGAAAATAAATTAAAAGGGGGAGGGAGATATGAAAGAAGTTGCGCTACTGGATGGGTTTAAAATGAAGTTTTATACCACTAATAGTAATAATATTAAGACACGTAGAAATTTTAGCGAGATAAAAAATAGAGATGCATGCAGTGTATTCGTTGACCCCTCTCCCCTCCCCAATCTCGATATTCATTGTGACAACAATCGTTATCTCCACCTCTAACTCAACCTCCATCAACGAAGCAAAATCTATTTCTTTTTCTTCCTCCTCCCCCTCCGTCAAACCCATCATAACTCTTGCCATCTTGAACTCTCTCATTAAAAATAAAAAATAAAAATAAAATAAAACTACTACTACATATACAAAAAGGTTATACAAAACTAAATTCACAAGCTGATGTGATTTTATGTGATTCGTTAAATCTACTTTACACTAAAAGTAACTTTACAATTTGACGTACTATATCAAGCCACATCAGTTTGTAGGTTTATTTTTATATAATCCATTTGTGTTTAAAGTACTATTTCCCAAAACAAAAACTATAAAGCCAATATGGCATAGGAACAAAACCAATATTGAAACCTGATGAAGAAATTTATGTGCAAGTACAGGGTAGCTTGAATGTTGCCTACCATGGAAGATTTAAATATGAGATAGTACCCAAAACATTTCCCTCATGCACATTTTCAATTTTTATGCACCTTCAGACAAAACCCAACCAATTATACTGAATTTTTCTTGTTTTTAAAGCTCTCCTTCAACAATGAAAAATTTTTCTTGCACTAATTCACACCCTTCCCAGGCACCGTTGTTGTAATGCTGATTGGCTGATTGGCTAATTGGCTTTCTTGCACTAATGCAGATTGACTTCCTTTGGGAGTGTTTTTAAAGCTTGAACTAGTGCCCTATCTTGTACAACAAACCACATCTTGCTTTGAACTCGATGAAATCACATTTGCTGCAAAAATAGAATGGGTTCGATGGAGAGAGAGCTGTGTAGCTTTTGGGAAAACAAAGAAAAAAATACCAAGGAGAGAGAGAGAGAGAGAGAGAGAGAGAGAGAGAGAGAGAGTTGTTTCAAGAAAACAAAGAAAAAAAAATATCCAAAGTGAGAGCTTGAAGAGGAAAAGACGAAGGACTGAGGAGGAGAGAGAACATGTTGAAAAATCTCGTACAATCAGATAAGAGTAGTTCTACAGTAGTTATCATAGAAAGCTAACGTGTAGATATTTTTTAGAGGGTGTAAAAATGAGTTTGAGAGTCATCCTATTTGAAGATTTTCTCATAAAATAAGCAAGTAGAAAAGCTTGTATCTAAAAAATTAATGTAATCCACTTCCAAACATATTTCAATATAATCAAGATTTTTGCTCTGGTTTCACCACTATTGACAAAAATATTGGGCAATCAATAGTACTTTTCTATTTAACTTTTATATATGGCAATCCTATTCTCGAGTTTGTTAGATTCAGCGTCCAAAAAATTCAACAGGACGCGTTTGGATAGTGAGATGAGATAAGATGAGATGGTTTGTGAATAATAGTAAGATTATTAGTTAAAATTAGATGAGATGAGATGAATGGTTCATCTCACCTTTGTATCCAAATAGGCCTCTCATCTCACTATTCAGGCTCATTTGGATAGTGAGATGAGATGAGATGAATTGAGATGATTTGTAAATAATAGTGAGATTATTAGTTGAAATTAGATGAGATAAGATAATAAATTATCTCTGTATCCAAATGGGCTCAGTCTGGGCCCATAGTGGAGTTCAAATCTGAACTCCGACTAACTCATAATCTGATCCGACTTCGATTCTATTAAAACATATCGAAACCGTAGCAGAGTCGGATTTACTTTTTTTTTGGTTACCACGAATCTTTAGCCCACATTTTTAAACATACGCTCGGCCTTAAATTTATTATTCAAGGAATACTATTCATTATTAAACACTACATCAGAAATAACGAAATAATAATAGTAGTTAAAAAGGTAATGAATAGCATGTTTATAATTATTATTGATAGTTTATGATAGATCACTGGCCGGTAGACCGTAGATCCCAATTGAGGTCCATCTCATAAACTAATGGGTTCAAAGTCCAATTGCCGAAATCAACGGGCTCGGCTCCACTACTTGAATGAGCTAATCCAAAGGTCCGGCCTTTGTGTTACTAACATGCAAGCTAGAAGCCTAGAACTCCATCACGTGACTTCACGAGGCATGCATATTCCACACCCCCCAACACCACACCCCCCCCCCCCCCCCCCCCCCCCCCCCNAAAGTTCCGTCTAAATTTTCACTGTTCATACTTTGAAGAGAAATCTTTTAATTTATAAAAATAAATTCACAAACTGACGTGATTTAATGTGGTATGACATAATTACTTTACTGTAAAAGGAATTTTATTATTATTGTTATTATTATTATTATTGTGGGGGGAGAAAAACACCATGAAGAAGGGCCCGGCAAGTAAGGCCCAATGCCAAAATGTTAAAATGGGCCTAAGCCCAGGTATAGTTATTGGTACCGACGGAGACTCGAGGTCCTGACTAATTCATTTATAGAGTAGTATCGACAACAGGTCAGAGAAATGTGTGACAAGACATGTTAACCCTACGGTGATGAAAGATTAAGTCACTTAAGCACGGTTAAGCCAAAATGGCCGCTGCATTTAATGTTTGTTCAGCGGAAAGAACGCCGCATTAAATACAACCCAAAAGGAGGGCGGCCAAATATTTAAAGCAATCCAGGGGAAGCAGCCAATCACCTCTAAAGCACGTGATCCCGAATGGCCCGCGGAGATTACAAGTACGAGTTGGCTCGGTAGAACGTGTCAGACTAACTGGCTCGGTAGCAAGGATATTTGAGAAGCCTGATCTCCTACAAATATGGAGCACCATAATACGAAGGACCAGGCCAACCTCTATAAATAAAGAAGTCGACATCAAGAAACAGGTAATCTAATATTTATTCTGCAATGTTCTTCACCTTCCTATACTCAAATCACTGACTTTTGCATCGGAGGATCAACGGACCTAACGGTCCCCCCTCTAGTGTTTCTCTTTTCATGTTTCAGAGACTTTAAATGTTCATCTCGAATACAGACTGAAGAATGTTGCCCAAGTATGCAAAACACGATATCTACAATTATTATTATTATTATACTTATTTCTAGGCTAAGGGACGTATCATTATTTTCCTGATAATAGACAGCAAATAGTTATGAGATTACTAATTATGACAGGCACAAATTACAAGTTTCCCGTAGCTGGTACATAAATTTAAAATGTGATATTCATTTTCGAGTGATAACTGTACCAAAGCTGACATGACCTCTTGAAAAATCTCAAGTGAGAGAAAGATCATATCGAATTGATGAGTACATATATTTTTTGAAGTTTGCGAATATTGGTTGGAAGGCATAGTAAGATTCAAGACAAAGTGTTGCTTACTGCAGGTAAGAGAGGTGATAGCTGTTGGAGGAGGGAATAAAATAAAAAGAATAATATATGGTAAACAGTCATAAATTAATAATTAGGATCGAAGTCTAGCCTAGTTAGCATAGTCTTTGCTCATATCCTGAAAGATTTTGTTATGTGATAGAGAATGAAAATAAATAAAATATTGACAGATTTTCATTGATTCGATGACGTTACACTGCATATGTCCATAATTAATGGTTAATTTGCTCTCTTTTTTTTTTTTTGTATAATTTTTATTTTTATCAACAAAATGAAATTTTAATTAAATAAAAGGATAATATATACAAATGATGAGGAGTGGGTCGGCCCTATATCACACCATATATATACATATATACAATATAAGTGTGCGCTCTAGCGTGCAAGTGCCTATAAACAATTGATCCTATTGAAGGTTTTCTTAAAGTTCTTGTTCGGATCTTAGGGTCTTAAGTGGACCAATAGAGATAAATACATCAAATGAGTTCTATGAAATTTGTCGTTCATTTATTGTAAGTTCATTAATCTATCTCTCTCCCACTTGAGGCTGTTTATAAATTCGGATCACAACTTGATCAGGGAATTTTTTTCCTCGAATGAGAATTGAGATTTGCAAAAATAAAACAAATATGGACAAGATGTTATCAAATCAATCTAGAAGATATTGATTTGAAGATGATCAGATCTCATAGTACTCCAACACCCCGAATATTGACAATAGTAGTACGAAATTAATACGTACATGATATCATGCATACTACATATATAATATTATAGTAGATAGGAAACTATCAAAACATATTAGAAAACTCTGGAAAATCAAAGAAGACTAAGACTATAAATTTAAGTCATACATGATATTATACTATATATATATATATAAACATATATAGTAGGTAACTATCAAAACGTACATATTAAAAAACTCTGGAAAATAAAAGTATTATTAAGCCTACGCAGATGATGATCATGCCACATTTGTTATTTAGCTGCAAGTACTATTATTATATATTAATGTTGAATGCATGCATGCAATTAAACAAATTATAACTTGTAAGAACAAAGATCGATCGGACCCTAAACATTCAGATTTTCTCAAATATTAAACAATATTATATACCCGAATGGCTGGCTAGCTCATATCTCTTGATCATCTTTAGTACGTACTATACGTACTAATTATTAAATTAAGAATATAATTAATAAGGTTCGATCTGCTCCATATAAATCTTAAACCCAATCCATCAAGCAATTAATTAGTACTACAAATTAAAGCGACGATTGACCAATTAAACTTGATTTTTAAAGCAGTCATGATCTGCTCGGCTTATATTATATGATTCATCAAGAACAATTCAAACAAACACCTTAATTAATTATATATATAATTAATAATTTTTCCAAAGAAATAGTTCAATGCTATTAAAGAAATTAAGAGATCGTGAACGTCAATTGTTAAATTATCATGATCAGTTGGTAAACGTATATAAGATCCTCCATCTTTTTTAATCATAATTAATTTAATTCATTAATTAATTTACCAAATAATTAATAAGGTGCATGCAATTTAGTCTTATAATCAAACCCAGATAGTTATTTAAATGGAACTCAAATATTCTAAAATTTAACCCAGATAGCTATATTCGTATATATCATGAGTGTGTGTGTGTGTATATAATGCAAGAAGAGTTTAGAGAACTTACAAATTAAAAACAAAAGGAATTAAAGAGAAATATTAAGCCTGGGATTTGAAGTCATGATGTTTGGTTAATTCATGATGGTGCAAATTACCAACGGACAGGAAAAACGTGGTCTTGACCGACAGAAAAAAAGTGGGTTGGAAAGTAGTTTTGCTGGGCTATGTGTCAGTTTGCAAATTATTCATTGCTGATCCCTTCTTCACAAAAAATAAAAAATCCTAAATTCCACGTGTGTTAATGTAGTTTATAGAACAAGATCAACATCTTCGTAGCCAGTACTTCGACACGATCACATCCCATAAAGTATACAGCAGATCATAAAGTAAATCTCATGTATGTTTCTTGGTTTGACATTCATTCTGAGATAATAATAAGCAGCTAGCCATACATGATGATCACGATGTTTCATATGGTTTTAACTTTTGTACTACTTACATGAAGGATTTCAAAGAATCCAAGCTACTGGCCGGAGAAGACATGGCACTAAAAACCTATACATAAATATACTGTGTATATAAATTGACATATTTATAAGACACTTCTAAAGGAGCTTAGCTAGCTTCGTATATTTGACTGAATGCCTAGACCTAATTGTAGATCCAGAGATTTAAAACTCTGCTGGGAAGAGGGTAAAGGAGAAGAAGGCTTAAAGACAACTGCATGCCTGTTCTCTCCGGATCTGTCAGTAGTACCATGTGTTAAATTGAAGGAACGTGAATCTTGTTGGAAAGATATGTGAGCAGCAGGTACAGCATACCACTTTGCAGATAACCTTGACCCAGTTCTAAGATGCAGGGTATCTTGATGATCATCAAAGGGATTGAAACAAATCTGAGATTCATGATCATCATAGAGTTTGAACTGATGATCACGAGTAGTACAAGATGGGGGAGTACTACTACTGTAAAGCAAAGGGATAGGACCGTTTGATGCAAAACCATGCAGCAGGTTGTTTTTCAGAGGTTGTAGGTAACAGTTGATACTGCTGGCCTTCCTGGCTTGAAGCTGCAACCTCTTCTTCTTCATCCTCTCCTTCTTATGGGCATTTTGATGGCCTCCCAATGCCTGTGAATTTGCGAATTCCTTGAAACAGTATTGGCACTCAAATCTTTTATTGTCATCTGCAGGGCCCCCGGCTGCTAAGCTTCCCTCCTTGGAAGCTGGTTTCTGATCTCTTCCAGAGGAAGCCGATGTTGAAGATGAGTTTACACTATCATAATTATCTCCATCCGCAAGGCCTTTCAGATTGCTCTCGTTCTTGATCTTATTATAATATGGCTTCAGATCAAAACCAAATAATTTGAGTTTCTTCTCATCAGCACAAGAAGTTGCAGAATATCCATTTTCTACATCCCATGTGGGAGACGATGGATTAGACTCACCCTTTGCCATCGCTCTAATTAATTGAAAAGGATCGATTCTTTTCAAAGTTAAAGATGGTTGTTTGGCTTGGCTAGCTACTCTTCCTTTTATAGTAAAATCTATGGTTTCCAACGATGCATTGCATCCTAAATAAGAGTTTAATAATCATGGATGGCTCAAGCATAAAATAAAGGACATAAAAGAGAGTTAGATCAGGGGAAGCCATCTCATCCGATATTGATATTATTAATTATTACTATTATTCTTATATGTTTATTGTTGTTATTGTCGTTGTCTTCATGATCACAAATTTGTGAACAATGTTAATGCAATATGCTAATTTGGCTTTAGCTTTTGTTCAGAAACAAAGCTATATATAAGTATAATATCTTTAAAATTAACCTATTTCTTACACGTCAAATTAACTAATTTACCTTATCAAAGACTAAGGTCTAGTTTGGATATTAAGAAGATATCAAAATATATGTGAATAATAGCGAAATGATTTGTAAATAGTAGTGAAATAATTTGAGTCAAGAGTTTTATTGAGTTTTCACTAATGAGAGAGAAAAAGTTGAATAAAAATATTTAAAATTATAAAATTGTTTGAATATAATTTTTATTTAGAAGTTTGGAAAAGTTGTATAAGGCCGGGTTTTGTATTTTGTTTGAGAGTTTGAAAAAATTGTAATCATTAGGTAATGATTAGATGAACAAGTTAAATTTAAAATTGAAAAGTGTTTTATGTTTGAGTGATGTTTGGAAATAAAATATTTGATAATATATGAGAACAGTTCATGTGTTCCTAAAATATCTCGTGCATGTAGCCATAAAAATAATAACACAACTTTCATTTACAGGGGTGTCGTTAATTTAGTACTTATTCAATTCAATTTTATAAATGTTTACTAGTTTTGACTTTTAAGGGGTTGTAATCTTAATTAAATAATTAATTAGTTGTAAACTTATCAGAACAATTTTATATTCTATGGTTGTAATGCTATCTAAAATTAATGTATTAATTAATTTGTACTAGTTTTGTAAACGTACACGTCGGTGCATGCTAGAACAAACTGCATGTATTTTGATCTCAATTTTATGAGTTTTAATGACTTATCATTGATATACATATATGTATATATATATTTTTTTTTTTTCTGTAAGAGCCGGTAGCCCCACAATAATGGCCTCATCCCAAATTTATTTATAAGCCTTTACTTATGGCGGAGGAAGACCGTGATGACATCAATACATTTGAGGGTTTACAAGATATAACATTATAAACTAACCCAAACCAAATGTCTAAACAAGCCAAAAACCAAAATAAAACCAAACTTCTAACAAGCCTAGAACAAATAACCATCAATACTAGAAACACTACCAACAAATGACAAAGAGACACACCCCTTTAATCAAATCTTATATATGGAAGGCCTAGTTTATCCTTTCTAATTGGACCCCTTAGTAAAGAAGGTACCATATTCAAAGATTCCCAAATAGCAGCACAATCCTCAGACACCATCTTTGCCAAAAAATCTACAGGCCTATTTCCTTGCCTATAAACATGTCGAATGGTGAAATTTATGTTCCTAAGTAAGTCCATGAGACAATTGGCAGCTAAAATCCAGTTTACAACAACCATAGAATCCATCTCTATTTCCACATTTTCGAAATCCAATCTACTCAGGTGTCTAACTCCATGCAGCAGGGACATGAATTCAGCATAGTTGCAGTATCAGATTTCCTGATGAATCACGTATAATACCACCAGCACCAGCTCTCCTCAAGGGCTCTCAATTGCTCCCATCAATATTTAGCTTTACCCACCTTCCCTTTGGGCAGTTCTAACACAAGACTTGAAATGATCTACTCCTCTTCCACCTGTAAAGAATATTTAGATCTGCCAACAAAGTTTTAAATTAAGATTGTAATATTATTATGTAATTTTTAATGAACTTGTCAGAACAACTTTTTTGTCTTATCGGATGTAATGCAATTTTAAAATGTATTTACACTCTGTTTAAAAAAAACCCATATATATTAACATGTATTTCTTTAATTCCTTTTCAAAACCCTCTGTGGCAAATAAATTATGTTCCATCAGTAATGCATGAATTAACTTGCCGTACCGGATTTCATTATCGTCGAAAGTTCATATTTTCAACCAAAAATATATAGATGATCACGTGAGGGACTTAATTTGCGGCAAAACTTGAGACTATAATAATTTGCATATATATATTCATAAACTTATTGAGTGGTGCTACACCCATGGGTTCCGATAACGCCATACCTCTTATTTTTAACTCAAATTTTTTAAGTTACTCTTAAACATTTAAATATAAATTCTCAATACCATTAAAAAATACTTTCTTAATCACTAAGTAAAAAAAAAAAAAAAAAAGTTGTCGGGAGAATTCATAGGGACCCAACTATCGGTGACTTTAGCTTTTTCCAAACTTTGAGATGGGATAAGTGCATCCAACTTGTAGTGATTAGAAATATATAATACCAAAAGAATATGATCATATATAATGTGGATACCAATTATATATTTATTTCTTGTTGTGCTACCACTATGACTTTTAAAAAATATATATATATAAATATATATTTATATATTACTCCATGTTTAAGAAATTATTTGTTTATAAACTTTATATATTAAAACCAAAAGTCAAAGAAATATGGGGATGATGAAATCAGCTGGAAGGAAGCAGACGACTCCAACTTTGAAACAAATCTCCCACCGTACTTCTAAGCATATCTATAATTTTTCTAATATTAAAAAACACTAATTGTCATAAGTGGGTTCATCTATTGCCCTAACTAAAGCTAATCATATAATAAACATTAGGATTACTACTACATATAAAAATAATAATTATATATATATAGCTGATGATCATGTGGGTTAATGCCCAGTCCAATCAACTACAGCTCTCCAAATAAAATATTTAAAATGCAGATCAGATCTTTAATTATAAATGTGATTGATCAGCACTTGATCATGAAGCTTCTTTATATTATTATCCCTTCAGCCACACTCAACTAAAAAATATGCCAAATTAATTAAACATGTATATCTTGACCATGTTTGAGAGAGGTCTTAGAATAAGTAAGGGAGTACAGTTTCCAAACAAAGGATTATAGATCAAGAAGTGGGGAATGATGTAATTAAGAATATATATAAATATATATATAAATAATAAGGGTCTTTGATGAGATCTGGGCATATCTTCTTAGAGGCAGGCAAAACCCTATATTTTATTCCCAAAACTTTTGGCCAAAAGCATATGTTTTCAGGTGAATCAAGTCATAAACAAATAATATTGTATAAATAAGCAAAGCATTTGTAATGGACAGTTGTTGATCATCTTGGACCCCACCTTTTGTGGCTTTGGGGACAGGTTAAAAAACGATTGGATGGTGTTGTTGTTCGATCCATTAATGTCTGTACCTGTATATATCCCCAATGGTGGACTTCTTACACCCAGTAGATCTCCCATGCTAATCAATTCCCACTCCTCCTTTTTCTTGCTTTTCCTGTGTACTGAAACAAGCTGCTTTTCGCTTTAGGAGGAAGAATTCCAAGGAGGCATGCTGTCATCAAGCATTTCGAGCATCCAAACATGTGGAATAAAAGGTGGCCAGTGTGGTGCATTTTCTCTCTTTCTTGCTGGGTGGGTTGGTTTGATTGATTGATTTCAGCTATAGTTTCATTTCATTATTCCATTGGCTGATAGAGAGGATCAGAATTGTGGCCCCTACCATCAGCCACCCCCCTAAAAAAGAAAAAAGAAAGAGCTCTGTTCTCATCCAATTCCACTCGATCTTGCTCCTCTTCCGGACAAATTCCTCAAGAATTTTCTATCCATTTTATATGGAAACACAGAGAATGCCAAAATTGGCTGCTGCAATATATATATTTATATATATATATATATATGTGTGTGCGTATGTGTGTGCATAGATAGTAATATTGAAAATTCATTAATCTGTATATTATAGTGTAAGATCAGATCATTAAAAAAGTTATGTGAATATGGATCGATAGACGGTGCACTTATGGCAGACCATGCTGTGGATATATATATATAGATATATTTACAGAAATAACACAGTTCAATGCATGCTACCATCCAATCCATGCAGTATCTGTACATAAGAAGAAGATCTTCGATCCTGGTCTGCCTGCGCGGCCTGCATGCCGACTAAATTCATTGAACTTAAATTACTGTAAATGGTTCCGAGAAATCTAGCTACATGCATGCATATGATCGTTTCCCTCTAGCTAGCATTTAATTATATATATATTATGAAATGCGATTGGTTTGAGTGACAAAGTTTGTCACATCTCTCTCTCAATTATAATAGCCAGTGCTGATGCGTTGACTATTAGACATTAATGTTTTAGCGTGAGAAAAAAGAGAGCAAGCTAGCTAGCTGCTGGTACTAAAATTCGTCTATGCATATATGATAGGTGCCCAATGATCATGTCACGCTGCTGACTGTTGGAAAGCACTTAAAACATTCATGATATTGGTAGCTAGTGGGAACAAATGCAACACATGCTGCCAACTATGATGTACTAGCTGATCGATCATGCTAGCTTATAGGGAAAGTTATTGGAAAGCATCAGCAGAACATGATGATTATAATGCTTGAGAAAATCGTAACAAGATCCAACGTGACAAGGACATATATAGTTGTACAAGATTGACCAAACGAAATTTACCCTACATACCCTCTCCGGATCCCTTCCCGGCCCCTTCGCATAGAGAAGTGGCTCGGAAAATAAGAGTAGCAGTAGTACTTCAACAATATAATATTCTCAACGACTACTAGAGTACGTACGTACGTACGTACTACTCCCTTTACCACCATGCATATACCAATCACTGCACTGCAGATTTGTGAGGAAGACAAGAAGTTAACTGATCGATCTGTAGAGTGGAACGAGCTCGCAATGATTTTCATGATGAGGTTTAATTAGCCTTTGGATCAAAATGGTCCAAATCTCTTTGGTTCGCCTAGCTAGCAGGGTTGTAAATTGTAATTAGGTTTTCGTGACTGTATCAGCAAAAGCAGATGCTTTGAAAGAGTATTAATTATACTTACGTATAAAAAAAACACTATGATCTACATTGTTGACATTGACAAAGCAAAATTTGATTTGTAAGAGATGTAGTAATTTTTGACGTAATTATGTGGAGAACATGTTCAACTCCGTATGCAAGGAGATCACGTTAATGCCTAATATATATATATATATATATATTGGGTTGACTACCTCAACCTATTCATGTAAGCTAGCTTGAATTAGAGATCAGCACAGAAAATAAATAAATAAATAAATAAATATTCTCATGTGCTCTCTAATTCAAGCTGAAAAAATGTCCGTAGTGGAAGCTTAAAGTAATGCATTTACTAGAAAAAAAGGTTACCAAAACGTACGAAAAGGACCAAGTTAGGTCATATTTTGAGTTGTAAAAGCCGATACTTCTATCTTTCCAACAAAGTACTTGACTGTGAGGGACTAATTAGTACTGTTTTAGATCAGAGAATTTAATTTCCAACCAATTTTTTGGGAAGATAAAGGTGGCGGTGGGTAAGAAATATCGCTTGAATTGTTGTTAATTAGCATTGAATGGTGCTACGTACTGGAATTTAATTAGAGGGGAATTTATATATCTCATGTTCGTATAACTAGCAATATTGATAAATATATATATATATACATTTATATAATATGCTATATATATAATATATTTTAACAAACTTATTATTGGATCATATGCATGATCTTTACGCGTTTGTGAGGAATATTGAAGATTAATATATATTATCATCATGAGTTAAAAACTAGCGCATAAAAAAGATTTGAAACTGTGTAATATCGTTATATTTTAAATTAAGAATAAATGGATTAAAAATGAGTAAATGAAATTTAGTTGAGAGCAACTTACAATCATTTTCACAACTCTTTATACAACCATATAATTTTAAAATGTGAGTAAAATAGATATAGTTTTATAAAATGATGATACTTTTAAATATATAAGTTGTTTTAAAAAAAAAAATGATATTCATTTAAAACATGGCACACATTGTATAAAGGGTTATAAAAGCGGGGCAATATGCGGGTTTCCGAGCACTTTGGAGGAAGCCGCTAATTCCAGAGTATCTCTTAATTTTTTTTTAAAAAAAATCAAATGTTAATAGACTATTTCTTCACATTATAATGGAATGATGATGTAGTATGTAGGATTTCCTTATATCCTCTCATCCTATTATGTAAAATGTGATACTTTTATCACTCTTATGTCATCCTTTATCTTTTTGAAAGAAAAATCCAAGTGTTGATGGATAATATCATCTCATCATAGTGGGATGAAAATAGGATTGAATTGGTTGTAGAATTTTCCTATAAAACATTTAGCTAGCAGTTTTTTTTTTTTTTTTATTCTGAAAGCAATTTTATTAATATACCTGCAGCATTAATAAGTTTTATCTCATACTTTATAACATTCAATATTTCAATAGGACAATCCACTATCCAAGCAATTTGCTCAAATTGCCCAACTGCCAGCTTTGCCAAAATATATATGAGCTACCTACTTGATTTGCCCCTTTCTCTGCATGTCGAATCTTAATTCCATCCATGCCTGGTATTTCTTAGTTAATATTTGCGATGGGTTGCCCATACCTGCCCTAACTCTCCTCTTCATTTTGTATTGCTTACATTGTCAGCAGAGAATCTCTTTCAAATTCTAATAGATGCATTCCCAAGCTTGTATAGAATATCACAGCTGTCCATAGTACCATCAACTCTACCACATTTATTGGGACCATGCTATTATATGTCAACCTAGAACACATTGTCTCTAACACCTAATCCCTTGCAACTACCTGTTGTGAAATATTGTGCAAAACACACACACCAACGATGACAAATAAAGTAAAAGAAATCACGATGAAGCACACGACACACAATATACGTGGTTCTACAAATTGTCTACGTCCACAGAGTTGCATAAATCTTATTAACAAATGAGATTACAATAACTCAATTTCAACTCACACTCTCTAGGTTTTTTTTGCTCTCACACACAATGTGCACTCATTAGACAATTTTTCTCTCTTAAAATATGTTGAAAGTCATACAAAACAAGTCAAATATGACATATATATATCAAACGGCACTGTAAACCCTAATTTGGCAAAATCTACATTATTCGCTTGAGGGGTGTGTCAAGCGCGACTTGAGCGAACGACCAAATCAACATTGGCTCGAGCGGGGTGTCGAGTGGGGGTTGAGCGAATACTGGGGTTTGTGTCTCACTCAAGCTCACTATCGCGCGAGACTCGAGCGAACTCTCGAGTTGAGATTCGTTCGAGCCCATTGTCGAGCACACGTCGAGCGAACTTCGCTGAAGCGCACTGTCGAGCGCACATCAAGCAAACACTTTGTTTCTTGATTTTTAACTCCAAATTTAGTCTCCACATACACCCCAANGCTCTCATCAAGTTGTCCCATGGAGATCAGACTTTTCTTCAGATCTGGAACATGTATGACTTACTATAAAGTCCACTCGCTCATATTTGGAAGTATGATGTGCACATCACCCACTCCCACTACATCTAGTGCCTCTTCATCAGCTACATACATCTTCCCAAAATCACCAACAACATAATTCTGCACGATTTCTCGATGTGAGGAGCTATGAAATGAAGCCCCTGAATCCAACACCCAATAATCAATCATCAATCGGACTGTGCACTACAAGAAGTAAGGCATCATGAAACTCTTTTGCCACTACATTCACAGCATCATCTTCAACACTTTTTTGATTCCTGCAGTTTTTCTTAATGTGGCGCGGCTTGCCACAACTCCAGCATGTGATCTGCTACCCAGATCTTCAGCTTGATCTGTCATGTCTTCTATCCCAATTATCAACATTCAGGGTTGATCTTGAACCAGAAAACTCACCCGAGTATCTCTAACGTACCTCTTCAGCAAGGACCATGTCACATATGTCATCATAGTTCAGTTTCGTTTTGCCTGCTCAACTACTCATAGCCATCCTCATGGCCTCCCAACCATTTGGCAACGATTCCAACATAATTAACGCTCTGATCTCATCATCAAACTCAATCTCTACAGAAGACAGTTGATTTGTAATCATATTGAATTCATTCAAGTGTTGGTCTACAGACATACCTTCTGACATCTTTAGATTGAACAATTTCTTTATCAAGTGCACCTTATTGTTCGCTGATGGCTTTTCATACACACGTGACAAAGTCACCATGAGATCCACCATGGTTCTCTCCTTATTGACATTGTGTGCCACTGTTTTGGACAAGGTCAGCCGAACAAGCCCTAAAACCTGTCTATCTAACAGGGTCCACTCAGCATCATCCATGCTCTCCAGCTTCTTTCCCAACAGTGGAAGGTGGAGCCTTTTCCAATAGAGATAATCCTTGATCTGCATCTTCCAGTACCCAAAATCAATGTCGTCGAACTTCTCGTTCCCGAGTGCATTCCATTATCTCCAGCCATTATTCTCCTTCATATTTGACCTTGGCTCTTGATACTAGTTGTTGTGAAATATATTGCAAAACACACACATCAACGATGACAAATAAAGTAAAAGTAATCACGATCAAACACATGATGCATAATATACGTGGTTTGGCAAATTGCCTACATCCACAGAGTTGCAGAAATCTTATTAACAGAGGAGATTACAATCACTAAATCTCAACGCACACTCTCTAAGGTCTTTTTTGCTCTCTCACATAATATGCACCCACTAGACAATTGTTCTCTCTCAAAATATGCTGAAATTCGTACAAAACAAGTCAAATATGACATATATATCACACGGCGCTGGAAACCCTAATTTGGCAAAATTTGCATTATTCGCTCGAGCGGCGTGCCGAGCGCTCCTCGAGCGAATGACCAAATCAACATTGGCTCGAGCGGAGGTCGAGCGAGCACTAAGGTTTATGTCTCACTCGAGCTCACTATCGCAAGGAACTTGAGAGAACTCTCGGGTTGAGATTCCCTCAAGCCGACTGTCGTGCGTATGTCGAGTGAACTTCGCTTGAGCGCATTGTCGAGCGCATATCAAGCAAGCACTCCCATAGAATCGGTTGGAGATTGCCTAGCTAGTTGATACCTTAAATATGTCTTAGCCTCTCTAACAATTAGGGCTGCTACCCGCCCCATGCGAGCAGGTAGCTAGGCCCCATACCTACTAGGTGGAAGTGGTATTTTTGTCCCTGCCACCCAGCCGGATGGATGGGCGGATTGGCCTATGGTTGTCCGGCCACCAATGGATCTCAATGGATCGTTGGCAACGACGATGGCGAGATGGAGAAGAGAGTGAGAAAGAGATAGAGAAGAGATGAGAGACGGGGAAGAGACAGTGAGATATCGAGGAGAGAGTGATCGTGACAACGATGGCAAGACAAGAGATGGAGAAGAGAGGGTGAGATAGAGATTCAAAGGGGAGAGAGTGACAACAACGATGGCGAGATGAGAGACGAAGAATAGAGACTGAGATAGAGATTCAAAGAGAAAAGATTGCCATTGAGAGTTAAGAGAGACAGAGAGTTGAGGAAAGAGTGAGTGAGATAGAGACAAAGAAGAGACAAGATACAGAGAAGAGAGAGTGAGATAGAGAGTTAGAGAGGAGAGAGTGACGAAGCAACGACGAGTTAAGAGATGAAAAGAGTTAGTGAGATAGAGGTTAGAGAGGAGAGATGATGATCGAGAGTCAAGAAAGACAAAGAGCCTTGAGGGTTTCAGGAGAAATTAAGAGGGGAGGTGGCGTTCTGGGCTAGCGGGTGAAGTTTGAGCAGGGGGTAGTGCCCCCACCCGACAGGTGCCCCCTCTTTTGTAGTTGGGGCTGGCGCTCACTCGCCCGCCCTAGGCAGGGCAGGTACGGGTATCTGGCCTATACCACTAACAATTGCACTTGGAGGTATGAACTTACTCTTTAATATCAAATCATTTCTAAGGAACCATATCCTTCCTACAGTACTCACCACTATTTTAACCTCTGCCTTGTCCAAGACACTCACCATTTCTTCCAGCAACAACATGAAATCTATTTCGGGCCTTACTCGTAGCTATAAGATATTAAGTTTTATACTTTTTGTATAAAGGTTGTTAATTCTTTGAAGACTACAAACACTAAATCATTAGATTTTTGACACATAATACTAATTTACTAAAATATAATAATATGTAATTAGACACTAGAAAACCTAATATATAATTAAGTTAGAAATAAGTTAGACACATTATAATAACATGTAATATTAATATATAATAAAATGTAATTAGACACTCTAGTATATAAACAAGTTTAATATAATAAGTTAGTAACACATAATACTATAGTATAATAAAATGTAATTAGACACTAGAAATAATATGTAATACTATAGTAATTATATAATATAGAAAGCAGTAGCTGAATTTTAAACCTTTGATTTTTTTACTTTATTGTTGGGCTTCTATTATATTTACTGTTAATACTTTTTTATAATTAAATATTTACTGTAAATACTGATATAGAATGACCATTAATTGGGGCATCACGTTGATTTTATTCAAAGAGTTCTGGTTATGTTTTTAGTAAACTTGAAATTTAAAAGCTCACAAAAAATTCTTGCCTGAAAATGGGCTAAATATGAAACTAAAAAAAAGAGGCTCAAATCCAACTCCGTTCTGAGAAATCAAAGTCTACACAAATTGAAGTTCGGACTCCAACAGGAGTCGGAGTTGGAGTCCAAGAATAAAGTCATGCAAACGGCCACTTCATATGCATGATAATTGTTTTTTTTATTTTATTGATAGGGCATGATAAATGTTTTGATAGCGTTAAACAAGTCATTGGCTTTTTGATAAAGTGCCCCGAGCTCCTTGCTTCTCCGTGAAAATTTGTACCTTCAAATATCAACTTCCACGATTCCCACTCACTACAACGAACATCCAATCCAAAAAAAAGAAACAGAATCTCCTACTCATGAATACCAACACACCGACATTGATGTCATAAGAAGCGACCAACTAATTGCTTAAATGCAAAACTCTCACATGGAATGGCATCTCCACCAAACTCGAATTCAATAATCATCTTACAAAACATTCTTTACTGGGCAAACTACTCTCTCCCAAATCCTTGAATCTCTCCATTTTTACATAAAGCATCAAGTTCATATGGTCCTTTGCGGTTAACATATATACATGTACATTCTGGACAAAACACATGTATGATTTCCCTAACGCCGCACACAAGATTTAAAAAGCATATTCCTCAACCGAAGCCCCTGGAACATCATAGGATTCTTGCTCATCCTACAAAAATGGAAATCGCATCTATCCACAAGTGATATAGATCTCTCATGTTACTTTTCTGTCATTATCTATCCATATGTTCGATCCAACTTTGAAGTCGGATAAACTTTTTATTTAACAAGTCAGGATTTGCCTATTATCTATTTAAGTAAGTCGAACCAAGCCGCTAAAAGGATGTTTGGAAAGAGAACCAAGGAGGAGGAAGAATAAGGCCCCATTTGGATACAGAAACGGTATCATTTCATCTCATCTCATCATTACAGTTTTTTTAAATTTTCATATAAAATATAATAAATAATTCAACTTTTTCAAATTCTAAAACAATAATAATATTAAAAAATAATATTCTAACAATATTTTATTTAACTTTCAACTTTTATCTAAAATCTCCCAGGCATAACCCAGGTGATATATATCTCAATCTATTGAGGAAATTGTCCCACACCAACCTTACAACGAAGAAACAAATTATACCACCATTTTGCCCCTTTTTTGCATATAACAATCACAATGGTTCGTCGTTTTCGTAAGTTGTCCATGATAAAGATTTTCCCCTATGAGGTTGTCCATACAAAGAAATGAAGTCACCTTTAAAGGAAATAATGCTTCTCCAAATGTTCTTCCAAGAAAGAAGTTATTCTCCCAATTAGTCCTTATAGGCTTCAACCTTAATTGTCGATCGTTGGTGGGACCTCCAATTATCTATAGTCTGGCAGTTCCACTAATACTTGTGTTTGCTAGTTGCTATATAATATCAAGTCTCCTCTCTAAAACATTTGGTGATTGGGAGTAATATGCCTTGACAATCAGCTCGCTCGCAAGAGGCATTAGCTAGAGGTCACCGAAGAGAGATTTTACCTTTTTAATTTGGCAGGTGTCAGACGGCAAGAAGCAACCATATATGTTCAAGGAATGCTATGCATCAGTCACTATTTACTCCCACAGCCCACATATAGTAACTGATGAGAAATTTTTTTTTTATATGTTCATGAATATAGCACAAGCACATTAATCCAAATCATGTACTTCCTGAAAAGCCTCTCTTAAACTCACATGCTCCTACCCCTTACCAGTCTTTAATTCAATCATTTCCATATCATTACAAGGAAAACAAAAATACTGATTTCAGATTCCATATGAAAGCCATTGAACCATAATCAAGAAAAAAAAATCTACATCTCAAATTTCCTTACCCAGATCTATTTAATGTTCCATAATCATGTCATTCTCCAGATGAAAAGAAAAAATTGTGAGAATTGATTCATGGACCACCTACAAAACCCAATCTGAACTCCACAGAGTATCGATTTCAGAGAATTCCAATTAATTTAGCTTTGAAACTGTAACTGTCAGGGTTGCCGTTTGGATGGAGGCAGAAGAGCAAGAAGAATCTTTTTTCTTGGCCCCTGCAATTCAAACAAGCTTTATAAGAAAAACAGACAAAGAATGTAATGATTACTGCAAAAATATCATGATTCAGACAGACACATGATGAGATTAATATATTCAGCGGGGGCCAGCTAATAGTTTGCACCAGATGAAAAGGAAAGAATGGAAAGACAAATAAAAAATAAAAAATAAAATGAAGAGCACACAAAAAAGCAACTTAAAATTCAATAGCAATGACATTTATATAATAAATTTCCACGACTTTGGTTCCTTTCTCTAACAATAAAAGCAATTATGCATTTTAGAGTATTCCATTCCATTTTTCTGCTGAATCTCCTTTCTGCCCTTCCTTCTTTTTTCTCCGAGGTGGGGGGGGAGGAGTTGAAGGTGGTTGGCTCAAACACCTAAGGGTTGGCTCAAGTGGAAAAGGCCTTGGGTTTGGGGGTATGCTCTCCCAAGGTCTAAGGTTCAAATCTCCATCGGTGCAAATAATTTCTAGGGGCCATTTGACTGGGGGATTCTCCCCTTGAATTACCCGATGTGTACTTGCGGGAAACTCCTTGCCGAGGGCCTGTGCACCCCCGAGATTAGTTGAGACACCATCCCTGGACACTCAATGCCAATAAAAAAATGGACTTGGGATCAATATATCTTGTACATTCCAGAATCTTCCTTCATGTTCCCAAAACTTTTTCAAGTTGGTCCATACACAAAGATGTAAACAAATAACTCAAAGGGTATTTCCCAAGGAATTCTTTGGGCAACCCACAACGAGGAGACATTATTAACTTCGTTTTAAATAGCAATTTAAATAGGAAAAAAAATACAAACGGGTTTTTTTCTATATTTTTTTGTAATCTCATTTAAATCAAAAGCTAGTTACTGATATTAAAAATGTCACTTAAATCAAGCAGAGTGTGGATTGATATCTGCACCCATACAGTATCAAACATATATCTCAAACTTAAAGCAATTATTACTAAAGATGCAGCTGAAAGAGAAACATGATACCACATTTAATGTGAACTTTGAGAGAAAAATTAAAACAATTAAGTCAGTTTACAGATTCCAACTAAAACTGTCCACGAATGAACTGCGGCCCAAGGAAATAAGGTGCCATCTACATATAATCTAGGTGAGTTCTGGAAAAATGTCTATCAAGGCAGATAACTGCATATCTTATACATGCTTAGTACTACAGAATTTAAGATTTGCTAAAAGTTAAATATCAGAAAAGAAAAAAAAGCTAAGTATCTATTATAGAACTTCTATGGTTAAAATCAATCAGGAATATTTTGCTTTTTATTTTTTATTTTTCCAACTTATCAAAAGAGAATAGTAAAGTATTGTATGTTAATTTTTAGCCACATAAAAATAATGATAAAAAACAGAGAAACAAAGGTATAGTAAAAAATTTACCATAGGAATCCCCAGTTCTTTGAGGTCATTTTCTCTCATCTGCTTCAATGCAGCCATATCCACCTATACATTATGAAATATTATCAGTATCAGCTGCATGAAAAGAAAAGCTATTAAACCCATCTATTGTTCAGTGCAGAATACTTTACAACCCAACAAACATTTAAAGCTTCAACTATTCAATACGAATCAAAGATATTAACCGTTTCATATCATACTGTGGCTTCATACTGCAGCACTAATAAATCAAAGAAATATTGCTCTCATCAATCATAGCTTAATAAAAAACCTATAAAAAAGGATGCAGATATACATTTTAGAGGTCACTGTGGTCCACTAAACAAAGCTCGATTAACCATTACATCCATCCACATCATTATCAATGAGTTGAAAGCTATCCCACACATTATCATTTCCAAGTGAATGATGTGTATAAAATGAGTGTCAAGGCATTTTGAAATCTCTGAGATTAACTTGTTTACAGTTTATTTATAAAGAAATCAAATAAGATTGTAGAATAACACAGATCTGTAGAGGCAGGCTCAATATATTGGAATCAATTATCAAGGGTTAAAGTAGAGATCATGTCTCAGTTCCTCATTACAGCAATCTACAAGTGAATAGTTTTTCTATAACTATCAAAGAGCAAAAGACTAAACAAATCTAGGTTGATGATCATAAGTGATCATTTCTATTTATACAAAAGATAAGTATTATTCACAACCATAAAAAGATGGTACACCCATATACACCAAAAGTTCCCAGTTTGAGAAAGAAAAAAGAGCCAGATAATCCTGGAAACTTAGACCAGAAAAACAGAGTGGCTGACATTTAATAGTGCATTAAGAAAGAAAATATCGAGTCCCTCAATGGTCCATGTGTTTTCTACGAAGCTTCACTCATTCCCTTCTATATAAACTAGTGGCAGGCAACCTAAAGTTTTCAAATGATTCCCCTTAATGGGAAGTGGAATTTATCCATGCAACACAATATTGAAAAGCCTACCTCTTTGCCTCTTTTTATGAACGGATATATGCTTTCAGATTTAAATGGCGCAAGGATGACAAGATATGCCAGAATTTATCCAAGAAAGGAGTGTATGAGGTTATGTCTTTCCATAAGTTGTTATAGATGTGCCTAGATTTGTTATGAATGCACTTAGTCGTATGTTGGAAGCTACAGTTGGCACTGGTTTTCTATCGGGCTTCTCGGTGGGAAGCATTAATAATGGTTTCATTAATGTGTCCCATCTTTTTGCAGATGACACTTTATTATTTTGTGATACGGAACCAGGTCACATTCAGATGATGAAGCCTCTATTGATATGTTTTGAAGCTGTTTCCGGTCTTAAGGTGAACCTTGGGAAGTTTGAGATGTTAGGAATATTAACAGCTTGGCAAGCATTCTAGGTTGTAAGGTTGCTTCATTGCCAATGAAATACTTGAGCCTTCCACTTGGGGCCTCTTTCAAGGCTAAGGCCATATGGGATGGGGTTGTGGAAAAAATTGAGGAGATTGGCTGGATGGAAAAGGTTGTACCTGTCTAGAGGGGGAAGAACCACTCTTATTAAGAGTACACTTTCTAACATTCCCTCATTTTCCTTGGCCGGCAAGTGTGGCTAATCGAATTGAACAGATTTTTCGGGGCCTTCTAGGGGTGGAATTGGTGAGGAGACTAAGTTCCACTTAGTCCAGTGGGATAAGGTATGTACACCAATCTCTAGTGGAGGGTTGGGAATTCGTAATCTGAGAATCTTTAATTAGGCAATTCTTTCTTATTGATAAGTAAACAATTATATTAATGAGAATAGGCATAGTCCAAGTACACAAGAAGGTATACAAGATGTAACACCTATCTAGGATGAAGAAATGGAAACAAGAAAATCATAAAAATCAAGGTTGTTGAAGTCAATAGCTTTTTGGCCCATAAAAATAAAGTTCTAACCAAAAGTAATCTAATCTCCTCTAGAGAGCGCTCCTTGTCTTTGAACGTCTAGTCATTAAGCTCATGCCATAAGCACCACAAAATATAGATAGGAACCATCTTTCACACAGCTGTGATCTATGGAATACTGCCTAGGTTTGTCCTACAGGCCAAAAGTTCAACCACTGTGGTAGGCATAACCCAAGCTAGCTCTAATCGTCTAAGAACATCTTCCCATAACGTTCTAGCAACCTCGTAATGCAATAGAAGATGATCCAAAGTCTCACCACTTGTTTTGCACATGTAGCACCAGTACAGTATACTCACCCTGTGTTTCCGTAAATTATCCACCATCAGAATCTTTCCCAGAGAAGTTGTCCAAGCAAAAAATGCCACCCTAGAAGGAGTCTTATTTCTCCAAATTCTTCTCCATGGAAAGTGATTGTTCTGCAGTTGTGTGAGGGACTTATAGAAATAACGAACTGAAAATATACCTTTTCTAGCAGGTACCCAACACAAAGTGTCAATTCCTCGAGTACTCGGTCTCATGGAGTACAAGTGTCTGAAAGTCTCTGCAAAACTACTAACTTCCCAATCTTGGGCGCCATAGTGAAACTCGCATTCCATTGGACCAAGTCACCAAACATCTCCATAAGGTCTGCCACTGATGCTTCTTTCTCCCATGCAATTATGAACACTATAGGGAATGAGTCCTTGAGGGTGCTATCTCCATATGTCATGCCAAAATTTTATTCTTAAGCCTCTCCCATCCCAATTTGCTACCAAACACACCCGACCCTCGACTAATATGCTTCCATACACCCACTCCATAAGTCCCACATACCTCCCTAGTGCACCATCCCCCCCCCCCCCCCCAAAAAAAAAAAAAAAAAAACACCACCCTCCATACTTGTGTTCAATCACCAACTTCCATAAAACTTCATCTTCCGTATTATATTGCCAGAACCATTTCCCAATAAAGCCCGATTGAAGACCCTCAAATTTCTAATTCCCAACCCACCAGCCCACCAGTAGATATTAGGGAGCATATCTTGTCCCACTTGACCAAGATGGAATTTAAATTTATCCCCAAGACCACTCCAAAGGAAGTCACGATAGAGTTCAATTTGGAGCGCCACACTCACTGAAATTGTGAACAAGGATAATAAATAGGTTGGTAAATTGGATAGATTAGGGTAATCCTACCACCTTTCGACAAATACAATCAAAGGGAGTTAAAAAGGTATCATCAAGAAGGGGAGTTTTTTTGGAAGAAGACTATCATTGAAACCCCTAGAGGTTGGCTCAAGTGGTAAAGGCCTTGGGCTTAGGGGTATTGCTCCCCCTAGGTCTAAGGTTCAAATTCCCTTGAGTGCAAAACAATCTCTAAGGGTTATCGGAATGGGGGATTTTTCCCTTGAATTACCCGAGGTGCACTTATGGGAAACTCCTTGCCAAGACCTTGTACACCCCCATGGTTAGTCGGGACGCTATTTTGGACACCCGGTCACAGTGCCAATCAAAAAAAAAAAAATTATTGAATTGAAGTATGGGCGTTTACGAGGGGGTTGGTGTTCAAATGAAGTGAGAAGTGTGCATGGTGTTGGTTTGTGCAAGTATATTAGAAATAGGTGGGAGGATTTTACTCGGTTTATTAAATTCGAGGTTGGTGATGGAGCAAGGATCAACTTTTGGCATGACTCATGGTGTGGTGATTCAGCCCTTGAGATCACATTTCCCTCTCTTTCTAGATTGGCTCTTAATCAGGAGGCTTTGGTGTCTGAGTTGCTGGATTATTCTAGTAAGATCCCTTTGTGGAGTGTTAATTTCAATAGAGCTATTCATGATTGGGAAATTGGAACTATCTCTTTTTTTTACAGCTAATTGTATTCCTTGCAATTTGGTAATTATGAGGTGGATAGGATGTTGTGGATGAAGACTGGGAATTGAAAGTTTTCTGTACGGTCATTGTATAATGCTTTGTCAAGCCAAAATCATATTTCGTTCCCTAGGAAGCCTATTTGGAAAAGTAAGGTGCCACCTAAGGTTGCCTTCTTTGGGTAGACAGCATCTCTTAGGAAACTTTTGATGTTGGATAATTTGAGAAAGATGGGTCGTCGTTATGGAATAGTGTTATATGTGTAAGAAGAGTGGTGAATCGGTGGACCATCTTGTACTTCATTGTGAGGGGGCAAGAATGATATAGGTGGAAATCTTTTATAGGATGGGCATTGCTTGGGAAATGTCCAAGAGGGTGGTTGATTTGTGTGCTTGTTGGCAAAGATGCAGGCCCAATTCACATATTGAGGATGCATGGAGGATGATTCCTCCATGTCTCATGAGGTGCTTATGGATTGAAAGGAATGGTTGAAGTTTTGAAAACAAGGAGCGTTCTCCGGATGAGCTAAGAAGCTTCTTCTTCCATACTTTGGGCATCCTCTTGTGTTCTTAATAATGGAGCTTGCTTCAATGACTTTATTGTATCTCTTTCTAGCTCCTTTTTATGTAATTAGGTGTATGTTGTTTGTATACCTCCTGTGTACTTGGGCTATGCCTATTAACTTAATAAATTGTTGTCTTACATATTAAAAAAAAAAAAACTCTTTGCCTTTCCATGGAAAGTTTATTTGGAGCAAGACTATTGTCAAAAGAAGGCAGGTAACCTTGACTGGGAGTAACCTTTCAAACCTACCCACCTACTTTGTCTTTATCTCCCCTTCCCCTTCCGGTAAGTGTTAGAAGCTATAGAAGGATCTTGGGAGGGAGAGAGAGGGGGGAGGGGGGGGGNCTAAATTTCATTCAATTAAGCTATATTGGGAAAGTGGCTTTGGCATCATGCCACTGAAAGAGTAACGTTTGGAGAGCAGTGGTACCGTGGTAGACTTGAAGTTTGCCAATGAGTGGGGCGGCAGGAGTTCAAATGAGATCAATGGGAGCTATGGGGTTGGGAAGAATTATCCTGACACATCAGATATAAGGTGGGTTAATAAAACTTCAGTTACTAAAAAAAACAGCAAGGTTTTTGTTTTCTCATGTAACGGTATTTTAGAGTTTTAGCAGATGGAATGCTCAAATAATCAATATCTGAAGCTTTTATTACATTATTTAGTATTAAGGATTCAATTCTATGTACTTATCAAAAAAAGGATTCAATTCTATGTGACTAGCACAAGTAAACTCTCTTTGATTTCATATTGACTGCATTAGGATGCATGGGAAATGCGATTCATTAAAGAAAAAGAGGAAGAAAATAGTGAACAAATATAAAATAAATCAAGACATGATTAATTCCTAACATGATGCTTTTTTGTTGGTTCTCATTGAATAGTATGAAGCTCTATATATTATGGAGACAATACACGACTTTCGATTTTTACATGAAAATATGCATGATTCAGGACATTAGAAAAATTTAGATATTTGTCGACTTAAGCAAAAAGAAAACATAGCATACTTCCTCAGCCTTGAAAATAATCACATATTTTCCCAATCCCAGTGAGTGTAACAAGCCATCAACAGTTTTCTGTTCATCACCCTGCATAAAAAGCCACCAACAACAAAGTTCAGAACATGGACAAAAGAAAGATAGTGTTTGAAATTGAACAAACAAATAAATATTCCAAAAAAATATCCAGACGGTACTAGTGGCAATTCATCAAAGAATAGGGAAGTTGATAAACTTGAGATGTAAACATCCCCATGATCCAGAAGTATCTAAGATAAGTAGCAGTACCATATATGAAATCTTTTGTCCAATGCCAGTCGGTGGAGGAAGTTGTCCAAGAGGTGGCGGCACAGGCTTGGAAAGTACAGGAGGTATTGCAGGTTTTGACATTAAATTCGCAGAACCAATAGGTCGTGAAGTATCAAAAACATCTTTCCTCACAAACGGACCTGATCTTACGTCATCAGTCCTGTTCAATGGCCTTCTATGCTGTTCTTCCATGTTCCTAGGTGGGGAGAGACCCCTAGAACTACCTATACCTAGAGCTCTATCAGGTGATCTTTTCCTCAAATGATCCAAAGTCCATGTTGTGTAAGAAGTTCTCGCTGAGTCCATCCGAGGCAAATCATCTGCCCTTCTTGTAGAAGGAATTCGCCCCAAGAAACCTGTGTCTTTTGGTTCTGCAAGGCGCTGCCTTGAATCAAGTGTAGTTACCGAGGGCCGACTAGCCTTAGACAACTTCTGGCGTAGGTCAGTGCCCTTCTGATCATTGTCACCCTGAGCTCTTCTAGATGCATTTTTTTGCATGAGTTTAAATCGGAGGTCATCTCTACCAATGCGTACATCTTATATTTGGATGGAACTGACATTAGCAATTGGAAAATAAATACAGAACAAAGGCATATATATGGAACTTGAACTTACTACCATTTAAACCATTAGCACTCAAACTTGGCATGCTAATATCTCCCCGTCGTCTGCAAATGGTAATTATAACCATCAGCTCTGATTCGAAAATTTTAACTTAGATAAGACGGCAAAAAAGATCATGCAGGCAAAGCCTATATAAGACATTTGAAAATCAGTCGATCACTCCACTTATCGAGTGTTGAGAACTTTTACTTATCCATACAACATATATGTGCCCAAAAAGATTGTGTACATATTGAAAGTTCCAAACAGTGTATTCATCCCCAACAAAAGAGTTAATGAACAGAAAAGAGAAGCCATATAATAAGGCCAACACAATGGACCAGATAAAAACTAAAGAAAGACGCACCGTTTGTTGTTAAGCAAGCTTCCATTCAAAAAGGAACCATCTACATTACTTCCTAATCTATCTCTTACAGACCGCTTAGCACCAGCTGCAGGCAGAGAATCAGCATAGGAATTTGATACTTGACCAGCCCTCTTTATTACCTGTATAAGATGGGTACAAGTCAATCCACTAACAGAACAGCACTACGAGTGTAGTTATAACATCCGGAACCCGTGGAAACTTAACCTTCCAATTCATTGCCGGTACAGTAATATAAGTGAAAGTAAAAAAAAAAAAAAAAAAAAAAAATCTGTTGTTTTTGTTCCCCAATATAAAAAGAAAACAAGAACGAGAAAGCTAGTTAAGCTAAGCTCAGCAGTTACAACAATCCCGGTCGAATACATTAATGCATACAGAATCAGATTATTTAAAAAAATATATATATTTCCTTCATTTTCTTGAGAACCAAAAACAAATAGTAAAACAAAAACAATAAAATGTAAAGCTTCAAACCAGCCGGTGAAGTAAACTCTGCCGCGGTTAATTGAATCAAACAAAGAACAGAATAAGGAACAAAACGCTAAATAAGCAACAGAAAAACTGTAAAAAGATAAGCATATACCTGGCCACTACGCCCCAGAGTAATGGTGACTCTGTCCCTGGAAGTTTCGGCCATTATCTCAAAACCCAAACCCTAGATAATCAATTAGCTAACCAATTAGATAACCTCGCTCCAACTAGGTATAGTACACAAAGCATCACCGCCATTGACCGAACGACAAAAACCCTAATCTCAATCCGAAGACTCGCTCGCCGGAAGGAAAGATTTGCTTCTAAGGAAGTAACGACCCTTTTTTCAGAAGAAAAAAAAATTCTAGAGAAAGTCGAACTGATTTTGAAACAAAAGTAAGCGTATTGGTCGGCAAACGAGGATGCGCGTGAGAATGATGGATTGATATGGTTATGGGTGGAAATTAGAAGAGGAAGGGCTCGAAGGACGCACGCAGTACGCACCGTCGATGCTGGGTGGGGACATCAGAGCGCGGACATGGTCAAATATTTGCGTTATGATTTTGATCGGATTCGATGCGGGACGTTCGATCATTAAGCCTGATGAGAATACATATTGCACATGAAAAATGCTACTTTATCTATTTTATTTGTTCCTTCATTTTAACGTCTCATATATTTTAATTTTTTTTATTTAATAGTTGATTATTAATGTATTAATATATTTTTATATTTTTTAAAAATATTTTAAAATAATAAAAAAATTTTAAAAAATTAAAAATAAAATTTTAAACTAGCGATGAAAATAGCATCTCTCATTGCACATTCGACCAGAAAAAATACAATTGTACAGTAATAAGAGTTGAAAGCCTTGTGCAATCCTTTAAAAAAACAACCAACAAATTTAAAAATTACATAAAAATTTTATTTTTTAATAATAAATTCTATTTTATTTTTAAAAATACTTTACATTTAAAACTATATATAGTATTACTCTAACAAAAAATATACTTTCACCCGGGATGTGTACACCCCACATACCCAGGTTCCAACTCAGCTTTAATTAAACGGTGCGTTTCCAAATCGTGGGGGCCTTTCCGAAATCGAGCACCCAATTCACCAATCTTTCAGAAATCGATCTTCACCAATTCACCTCATTCCAGGATTGAACTCAAAACACATGGAAGACTACTATGAACCCTAATCTTCACCTCGCACGGAACACACCTCCAAGCTTCCCAAGCTTGCTATGAAGATGATTCTCCCATGGAGGTACGATGGGTGGCCAAAAGCCTCTGTTCAAACAAGATGCCCCACCGACGTGCAAGAAGATGAAACACATTGGGAGTCACAAGTTGTTCTCATCTTCTTGATCTCATTTTCTTGTTCGCATGTCCTAAATTGAATTTCTCATTAGTAGTGTATATTCAACCAACGATTTCAATGTTCCCAAAATCACTGAATCGGTATGGGTTTAATTTCGAATTTTTGAAAACCCTAACCCTAACCTGAATGGGAGATTTCGAAACTCATCGAAAATAGCATTTGATTTAGATTCGAAATCACACCTGATTTAGAAATCGACCCCACTAGCTAGGCTCACGTATAAATTAGCTTTCGGGCTTTTCCCCCTCAATACGATAGAAAAAATATGGGATTATTTGGGAGTGTTATAATTAAACTCGTGATCATTATCTCTAGCTAGCTATGATTGTTTATCTCATATATATATATATATAATTGGTACATGCATAGTTGCACCAATTGGAATTAATTAATGATCCCAACCAACCACTAGGTGTGAAACGCAGATATAAGTCAAAGCCTGGTATTTTTCTTTACTCCCCCCTTCCCCTTCTTTTATAATGTTTATAAATGTGATGTTTTTGTACGCTTGTTGTACATTTAATTCATTTTTCATACACAACACGCAATCAACCCATAACATCTCTCTCTGTTCTTTTTCGTTCTTGATTGTTCAATGTGTAAATACTTGTTGCATGCACTCACTCTAAGATGAAAATGGTTATAAAAAATTTCAAAAATATATTTATTTATGTTAGATAATGTGGCAGATTTTCACTTCAATAGTAGTGCGATTGGTGTGTCAATAAACAATACTACAAATCAAAATTTGTTCATATGTATTATATATATGTTTCAATACTTTTCTTGTCTAACTCTATATATAGATACTTACACACTTGTTGATTGTTCGCTTTCCTTTTGATTCTTCTTCTCCCTTCAGTTTGAGTAGCAGTAGTAATGATTTAGTAGCAATGATTTATGTACTCATGTACTCGACACCATCTGTATGCATTAATATTGCTCCAACTTCGTGCATTAATATATAGTCTTAAAAAGAAATTTGCTATGGGCCGATTCTAGCTAGCTAGCTAGCTACTTCAAGTACTGTAGTGCATGCATGGGTCGTCAAACTTTTATAATTATGAACATCATTAATACATGTTAGAAAAGCTAATTTTTTATTACTTAGATGAATAAGTAGCAGTACCTAAACCTACCCACCTTAATTAATTTGCATATATGCACGTACAGATATATCATAGATTGAAGTTGTTGATAATTTCATCATTGATATAATGAAAAACAATACTATAATTCAGTAGGTATAAACGTACGTACATTAATAATGATCTAGAGTACTCTTTAGATGACACTAGCTATATACATGGAATATGTGGTATATTTTATCGATTTCAAGTTAGCTATATTTCTCCAATATAGCATCCATCGTGGTCATGCAGTAAACATTCTATGGCAGAATAAGATAGCAAAAATGGGTAAGACAGAAGAAGAAGAAGTTCCACTATTAATAGACGTTGCACATTCGAACTTTCCTTTGGTGTCAATCCACAATAGCTACAATATATGAATTTTCTTTTTGTATCCACAATAATGGTACATAGTACTTGTAAACCTTATGTATAAGAAAACAATATATGTATGATTTAGGCCTTATTTTCCTATTTCATGAAAGTGAAAATTTATGGTAGCAAGCAAATAAAATGGTGATTAATTATTCACTTAGTTGTTCTATTTTTCTGAAAACTTTATTGGATTAAATTTAAGAATATGTCATCATCCACCATGTACCCTTCTTCATCTTTTGGTAAACGAAGTTTGGTTCAACCATTATGCTTTTGTAAAGTTGAAGCCCAACTGAGATACTCATCTACTACAAGAAATCCAGGACAACCCTTCTTAGGGTGTCCAAAGTACAAGACGAAGGTAACTACATTCATGTTTAATAAATTTTTTTAATATTATGTGCATCTAATATGTTTCCAAAATATGTTTAAAATGATTAGGGATTACTATATTGTAAGTATTTCAAGTGGGTAGAGGGAGATGAATACAAAAAGTTCAATCTTCAAGAAACTCACAATGAACTGTTAAGAACCAAGAAAGCGCTGGAGAAGATACTCGAAGTGATCGAAAAGAGCAAGATTGATCTCCGTAAAAGAGCGGATGAGATCGAGATGAGAGAGATGGTATTATCCAGTAAAAATAAGGAGGTTGTGAACAAGGAGTTGGCACTTGTTGTTCGTGAAGCTCAAATAAGACGTTCACGCAAACTACTCTGGGTTTATTGAGCTTTTACATTTGTTGTAGCATGTTACTTGTCTTGCCTATATAAGTGACTTAGGATTAGTGTTAGAAGTTAGTTGCTATGTGTATCTAAATTGTTTACATGTTGGTGATGTTAGAACTTAGTCTGAATGTGTAGATGAAACTACTCTTGGTTATGGATATTTTTTTGTGTTAGTCATAACTTTATTTTTATTTTCAGTTTTTATCAGTGTGGAATGGGTTCCTATATAAATGGAAGAGTTTTTCAGTTTGTTATTAGTTTCTTTTCAGTTTTTTAATTGTTGGCTGCTTGATATAGCCATCCATCCAGGTCTGATTTAAATGACTTGTGGAAGAAACAGGATTTCATGCAATTTGTGTAAGGCATTAATCTGTGTAATAAGCAGTTTACAAAAAATGACCCATGTCAAAAAGTGACATTAATCTGTGTAATAAATTCTGGTGAATAATTTGTCAACTTACAAAAAGTGACATTTACAACGTACAAAAAAAAAAAAAAAAATCGATAAGTGATTACGTGCCTCATACAATGGAGTACAACATGATAAACTTATAAAAAATGCCTAATGTTTCTTACAAAAAACAAAAAATGACTAAGCTTGAAAATCGTTCACATTTAGACTTGTCTTTCACGTTGTTGCATGTGAAGTAGGAGCAAAAAATCCATAAGTCTCCTGCATGTGAAGTAAGAACAAAAAAGAGAATTAATATAATTGGAGTATATATTTGGAGGAAAACAGATTATATATGCTCACCAAAAAATGCTCCAAAACGGATCATGGCATCTACTGAGGAGCTTCTTCAAGGAGTATAATGCATTTCATGTTCTAGTCAGGTTCCCTATCTCTAATGGGCATCATACTTTAACAACTTTCCAATGAAATACCACCTACGGTTAGCACAACATGAGTCTATCCATAAAGTTCTTACAACCAAAGAAATCCTACCCCAAAATGATTACCTAGAACAAATCTAGTTAAAGACATCTAGGTACCTTGATGTTTGTTCCACCCCCATACCAGACCATACCAAACCACAAAATCATCAATTTAAATTACACGAAAATGTTTAAATACCCAACTGATCGAAACTATATATGCAAATATTATGTAAATGATTTCCCTGGGCCTTCCAACGACGGTTGAAGCAGTTGTGATCCATCGAACTCAAATTGCATCTGTAACGATTAATATGCAAATATTAAAGTCATGTCAATATTACTATTAATATCTGAAAAGTGCTAAAATATTACACTTTTTTGACTTCCAACCACTGTTTCTCGGACCTGGGTTCCACCAATGACATTAGCTGATTTGCTTGAACAATCTGGTGAGAAATAAAAAAAATCAATACATAAATATAACAATTCAAATATAAACTTAAAAAAAAAAAATATAATTGTACGTAACCAACATTAGAAATATCTATCTCTGATGGGCCAAATAAATTCCTACACGCGTCTGGCACTGATGTATCTCCTCCATCTCTCTAATAAACAAGTAGCATTAACCAATTGTAAGTTTTTGCATTAATAAAATAACCCAGCCTAAACATGTATACTTAAAGCCGAAATAATGTGCACCTGTTTACGTTTCAAGTTCATTGGTGCTTTTTTCGTCTTTTCTTTAACTTTTCGCATGTTTTTCTCCATCCTGGATGCTCTCCTCAGAGATGAAGATCTGTCTTTTCCTCTGACAACTAATGGATTGAGTACTTGCTTCGAACTACCCATTGTGGTTATGTCATTTTGAATACAACCAACATTGGAACCAGTGACGGTCATCGATGGGGGTTCTTGATTCTCACTATATAAGTCAATCATTGCATATAATTTATGTGTGACATCCTCAGTATGCTTTTTTGAACCCGCTGCATAAATAATCATTTGATAACAGATGTTCAATAGACTTGAATATCTGCAAGCATCTGGCCGATAATCCCCTACATCATAGCTGCTATCGATTAACGTGTATCTCCTTTTGATGTCATTCCTCTATCTGTCTAAAATATACTTATCTAGCAGGGATTTTATCCCATCACATTTTAATACGGCCAAAATGTGCCTACTTAATATACTCCTCATCAGAAATAAACTACATAAACACTTTGCATCTACATCTTCCTCACTAAAGTCCATAGAAAATGTAACCAACTTAAAGAAATCTTCCACATGAACTTCATCCTCGACCAGGTAAGTCTTTACAACACCATCCCTCTTAAGTAACTCTGGATCCAGATCAATAATGCCGGTAAGTTGCATCTGAACTTCCCTAAATTTAGCATATGTGTACAACTTTTGAAATCTCTTTTCGATTGGATTTCTAGATATACAGGGAATGGTAATGCTAAATGAGTGAAAGTTCTCGCTGCTTTCATTCTCAGTTCTTTTTTTCAACACACTATCAAACTAGTCGACAAACTCTTTCAAGTTTGTCGTAGTATGAACATAACCGTCGAAAAAAGCATTCATACTCTCGCTGCGCTGCATTGTACTCATCCAAGCCCAAAAACACTCATTCAAGAATGCCGCCACCCAATGCTCACGCTCAGCGTATAAACTTTTCAGCCAAGCATTCTCATGCAAGTTATAAGTGGTGATTAATTGATCCCAAGATTTCTCAAACTCTTCATCACTTTGAGTGTCGTACACACATTTCATCAATGCATTCTTCATCCCACTTTTGTAGGAAGCACAGGAGGAAAGCTTTTTGGAAACTTTTTTCAGTATGTCACAAACAAAGCCGATGTCGGCTTTCTTGAAAGACAATAGCAATTACATTTTTCATCGCTCTATCCTGATCGGTGATAATAGCTTTAGGATCTATACCATCCATACACTGCAACCATGTTTGAAATAACCACACAAAGGTCTCTTTATTCTCATTGGAAATCAATCATGCTCCCCACAGAATTGACTGTCCATGGAGATTTACACCAACAAATAGTGCAAATGGTATCCCATATCTATTGATCAAGTATGTAGTGTCAAATGTGACCACATCACTGAAGTATTGATAGGCTGCCCTACTACGGGGGTCTTCCCAGAAGACATTCCTTAAACTCCCGTCATCATCCAAATCCATCAATGCAAAGAAACCGGGGTTTCTGTACTGCATCCTACAAAAATACTGTTAAAGTACTCCAGCACCACCTTTCCCAAGCCGTAGATGTCTTGCCTTATCGATATAATTACTACAATCATTTTCTAAAAATGGGAGGTTCTGGAATCCACCAGCACCAACGACGAGAGATCCGAAACTCTTATTCATTCGGATGCCAGCCATATCATTTATATCTAAGACTCGTTTTATGGAGTCAGTCACTTCTCTATTACATTGGAAGAAGCGAGATTTATTTGGACTGAGGCCGTGGTTATGGATATTATGAATGTATTTGGGATATGACAAATGAGCTTTATAAAAACACAAGCTAGGCAATTAATATAAATTTTCAACTATAATTAAAGTCATAATACAAGTCAAGCAACCATCGATACAATAAAATTGTTTTGACTATGTTTATATGTTTTCATTTTATTATTATTATTTTATTTTATTTTATTTTGGTGACTTTTCTCTAGGCTGGCCAAATTAGTTTATTGATGTGAATGTTGTAAGAAGAAATTGGTTACTTGAAAGAAATTACACATGTATCTTTTTAAAGCATCTTAAAAAAAGCTTGTTAGTTTATTGGTTACTTGAAAGAAATTAAACAGATTTTTAATAAAAAAAATTGATTAGGTCACGATGTTATTGGTTATAATTGTCTAAAAATTAATTTTTGAAACCCCTAAATTAATTTAGGGGTTTGAAAGATTAGTTGGCTTGCACTGTTAATTGATTAATGTTTGTTGGTTTAAAAAAAAATTGTTTGATGTTTGGTTGCTATGTTTTCTATTAATTCAAATTTATTGTTTGCTTTAGTTCATGGATATGCCAGCAGATTCTAGTGCGAGCTCTCATTTCCAGGCCGAGGGCACCCCTACCCCTACTGCTACACCTCCTACTCATACCCATACCCATACCCCTACCCCTACGGCACCTTGCCTAGCCCCTAAGCCCAGCAAGAAACCTGCTTCAATAGTTTGGATTCATTTCACCAAACTAGAGGGTAGTGACCCAAGTAACCCCCAAGCCAAGTGTAACCATTGTGGGAAAATTTATGGGTGTCACTATAGAAAACATGACGCCTCACAATTAAAGGTGCACTTAGAAGAGCAATGCAAAAAAAGTCCAGTATTAAGATCACTACAAGAGAAAAGCCAATCTAGGCTAGAAATTGGACTTCAAAAAATGGCTGATGGGACTAGTGGGGGTGCAACTTTGAGGGGGTATACTAAGTATGATCCCGATGAGTGTAGAAGACATTTAGCTCGTATGGTCATTATGGACGAGCTACCTTTTCAAGTTGTTGATGGGAAATGGTTCTAAGCGTATTCTCGTTACTTGGAACCAAGGTTTAATATTCCTTCTCGCCACACGGTGGCAAAGGATGTAAAAAAATATTTTTACATTGAAAAAGAGAAGTTGATGGGTTAATTGGCGGATCAATTTGTTTGTCTCACCACTGACACATGGACATCGGTCTAAAATTTTAATTATATGTCTTTGACTGTACATTTTATTGATTGCCATTGGACATTACAAAAGAAAATTATAAAATTTTGTAAAATCACCGATCATAAGGGTGAGACAATTGGAAAGGCCTTGGAGGCCGCAATAAAGGAGTGGGGGTTGACCCGAGTTGTTACAGTCACAGTCGATAATGCCTCGTCTAATGATGTCGCATTGGGACATCTGAAGACTTATCTTAGAGAGGCAAATAAGACATTTATGGGTGGTGAGTGTCTTCATGACTCGATTGCTCGGGCTAGGATTGCTGTGAAATGGGTGAGATCTTCTCCTTCGAGGTTGGAGAAATTTATGGTTGCTGCGAGATCTGCTGGCCTAACATCTAATAAGGGCCTTTGTACTGATATGCCTACACGATGGAACTCAACATTTTTTATGTTGGAGGCGGCCCAAGAGTATAAGCTGGCATTTGCATTATTGGGTGACGAAGATATCCAATATGTAAAGTATTTTGATGATCACGGGGGATTGGAGAAACCCGTAGAGGATGATTGGGAAATTGTAGCTGTTTTTGTAGAGTTTTTGAGACTCTTTTACGATGTCACCACGAGACTATGTGCCACTTTGTACCTTACATCCAATGTTGTATGTCAGCAAATATGTAGGGTAAAAGAAGAATTAGATGACATGGTCGCGGGTGGTCATATTAGGCTGTGGGAGATGACTTTGATTATGAGGACAAAGTACAACAAGTATTGGGGAGATTTAACTAGGGTTAATATTTTGTTATATGTAGCTGTCGTCTTTGGCCCGAGGTATAAGTTGGATGGCATGATATTTGGATTGGGCTTTACGTATGGGCAAGTATGGGCGGAGCTTATTGTAGCAAGGGTTCGAGAAACCCTTGGTAGATTATTTGATGAGTTTACCACCTTGCGGGGTGAAAATATTGCGGCACCTACACCTACCCTATCAGCGTCAGGGGTTCCAGAAGTCGAGGTTGGGAAAAGACGTAGATTGGAGTGGGGTGAGAGGTATGAGCAGACCCCCTTCCTTCGGAGTTCTGTAGAGACTCAGTCAGAGATAGATAGATACTTAGCAGCAGAGCTTCTACTATTTTCACGAGACTTCGATATATTAAGTTGGTGGAAAGTGAATACCGTGAAGTATCCCATCCTTGGAGAGATAGCTCGCACACTTTTGGCCATCCCTGTTAGCACCGTAGCCTCAGAGTCGGCTTTTAGCACCGGAGGACGTGTATTAGATTTATTTCGGAGTTCATTAGCTCCTACCACTGTGGATGCTTTGATTTGCATGCAGAATTGGATCAAGGGAACTCTAATTCATGTTTCGGATGTTCTTGAGTATGAGGAGGCCAACGTCGAGGAGGAGGGTGATGATCAGCCTGGATCTGGTATTTATTTTAAATTTATTTTTTAATTTCTTATTTTAATTTATTTATTTTCATTTAATTGGTATTCATTAGTTTGATTTCAAATTTAATTGTTATAGTGATACATGAGACGTCTACGGCTACCTCTGATGCAGTATGATTTTGTATTAGACCTACCATTGCCATGGTTTGCACAATTTCTCCCTTAATTATTTTTTGCATTTAAAATTTTGTTTCATCCTTATAATTTTATAATTCTCATTTGTTTTATTTTTAACTTATTAATATTTCAAGTTTTAGAACTTATTTACTTTTATGATCTTCATTTGCAGTCTCATAACAGTCGACACAACTCACCATTCAGTGAACTCACCGCCACGACTCCACCCCAAAATCAAATTGAGAAGTTATTATTTTGTCAATTTACAATTAATTGTAATGTTGCTACAATAGTTAATTGTACAATTTGTAATATTT
>QEOT01006116.1:388613-437661 GCA_003123785.1 Pterocarya stenoptera
TCACCCCTAAAAGAAAGCCCTTTCGTTGCAAATACTTAGTCTTTTCCCAACGAGATCAGTTATCGCTGCAATTACCTTTTATTTCTAACCAGTCTTTTGTTGCAAATATCAATTTATGTCATCGGTATTGTCGTGGGCGAAGAATAGAGCGTTACAAATGGTTGGCCTTTTACTAATGAAACCTATTCTCCTTGCAATTATTATTTTTTTATTTCATACGAACATGTCGTTGCAAATATATTTTTCTACCATTGTAAATATTTGTTCACAACGAAAAAATTGTTGCAAATATCTTTTAGTAACGAATTGGAAAATCGTTGCAAATATCTTTTAACAACGAATTCAGAATTTGAATGCAAATATATCTCTACAACGAATTGAAAATTTGTTACAAATTCCTTCTTGCAACAAATTGAGAAATCGTTGAAAAATATATTTCTTCAACGATAATAATTTTGTTGAAAATATTATTAATTGCAACGGAAATATAAACACGATAATTCGTTGGAAATAAATTGTCCCAACGATTAATTAATTGCAACGAATTAGAGAACTTCTTACGACTTTATGAAGTACTGCAACATAGAATTATAAACTTGTTGCAACTACGAATAGACTTATAATTTATTTTTGCATTCAAACAGGCTCTGCAAATATTGTTGTTTGTAATTTTCTTACATACAAATGCTAATATTGATCTTGCCAATAAGTCCCAAGTGCAGTACTGGTACTAATTTTCGAGGATAAAACTATATGTCAATTTAAAGGAGTTTAATTAGGCACGAGATGTACATGTAGTACTGCAGTATATTTTGTATAATATACATTTAACACTATAGTTCATATTATTCTTACATGTATTGCAGAATTAAAGACCCTTGCAAGAAAACAATCTTGCACACATTACAATATTACTGATGATCCAAAACTTGTAGACTTGAACACATCCATTACACAAGGACATCAATTTATTTGCAACCGTCATCAACATACATTAATGTAATGCTTAAAGCACCATATAGATCATATAGAGATGGGATCGATGATCTTATGCATCGATTGGTGCTATGTCATTATATAATTGGTGTAGCTCGATCCCGAGATCATCTTATACATTGTTTTCCAACCATCATATAGATATAGAGATGAAATTAATACAATTAAGCCTTGAAACATGTTTATTTCAAGAACTCATGAAAATAATATATATTAATACGATCTAGACTCAAGGAAAGGAGCAGAGTAATTGATGGATCTGGACGGCCATATGGTGGCAGCTAGAGAACTAGATCATCATGATCATTAATTAACATCTAAATTAATAGATATAGGTTCATATAATTGATGGATATGAATTAACCACCATTTAACTGCCCATATATCTTGATGATCATTAGGAATGGCATTTATTACTATGCATATATAGATATAGCAATTATGCAGATCTACCTTTAACTGTTTTATGAAACTTGCATCAATATAGCTTATACAGCCAAGAAAATTAATCAAGTGTAAATGTACAATAATATTCAGCACGAGAGAGAGAGAGAGATCATCATTATTATTTTACTGCAACTGCACATACCCACCTACCGGGGTGTATATCCGTTGAAGCTCGAGTAGTACTCCTTCAATCAGCTTAATTTAGCACAGCCCCAACATTAACATGATCTACCTGAAACTCTCATGCATGCATATAAATATATATATATATATATTCATGATGGAAAAGCAAACGAAACACCATATGGATAGCTCTTTAACTTGTTTGGATTTGCAATTTATCAAGAAAACAATCGGACCATTAGGCTTCAATTCCCGGAAAGAAGAGATGAAGAGAAGAAACTGACATCGCTCAAAGGTTACTTAAGAAGCTGAAGACCCTTCACTCAAAGCAGACTAGAATAGAGAGATCAGAGGTAGGGTTTCCTCTTCTTGATCTTCTAACCTTGTCTTTTCTTCTTTCTCTTTCTTCTTGTTTCAATCTTTGAGAAGGGTGGTAGTTTTGGTGCGGTTGGTGCCGGTGGGTCGTAAGACATGGAGGAGTGGTGATATTGATGAAACTGAGGGACAAATGATGACTGTAAGCCGAAGAGGCGTGCGGACATCATGATCATGATTACTAGCTTCAGGTTGTTGTATTTCGCTTTCAAGGAAGAAATGGAATTCCGAAAGTGTTGTGGTGTTAACCATAATTGTGATCAGAGACGGTTTGATGACCATTACAATCTTTCCCAAGAGATAATCATCATCATGAAGCCAGCATGATGGGGAGAGAGAGAGAGATAGAGAGAGAGAGAGAGAGAGAGGCATCGATCAGAGATGTAGATCTGTATTAATCCAGCCTTTTCGCCAGAGCAATGTTTCAGAGTGGTGTGAATTAGGGATAAGAAATAAATAAATAAGAAAAGAGCATGATGTTAGCAGGTAAATAAATATCACAAGTATATTCGCTTGCAGCATGCATGCCTTGCTCATTTATTGTACATTTTCACCCTAGCCAGCCAGTGTCGACAACTGACAACGTTTTGCGTTACCTCTGATTCAAAGATTCATGATGAGTTTTCGTCGTGATGTTGGCATTGGATTCGAGCACCATGCATGTTCGAAATCATGTATGTTCAAGGTATATATATATATATAAGAAATATAAGAAAAACTAATGCAAAAGAAGAACAATCGCAGTAGGAAAAACAGAGAACTTTGAACATCAGAATTGTGAGAGAAAAATATATGCAATTCTAATTTCTCATACACGACTATGTATAATAGAGCCTGACAAAATTTATACAATCCAAGGAAAGGAATCTTGCAACAGATTTTGTACAAAAAATTTAAAAAAAAGACAATTCTAGCTAGCTGTACAGACGTGTATAACATAAAAGAACTCCATAACAAAAAGAAATTCTATCAGGTGGGATCTCTAGAAAGTTCTTCCAGCTCATCTTTTTCTAGAGCCTTCTGGTCCTTCCAGCTTTCTAGAGAATCCAAGGGTGTTTTATGGTTGAGAAGGGGAGTAGGTGTCCTATTTATGAGGAATACTGCAGTCAAAATACAATCATTCCAATGTCTCATTGGAATTCCACTTCGAAATTTTAAGGCTCTAGCCTCATTTAGGATATGTTGATGCTTTCTTGCAGCTATGACATTTTGTTGAGGTGTCTCAACACAGGTCTTTTGATGTATGATACCCTTCTTGGAGTAAAATTCTTTCATATCAAACTCTCCACCATTATCACTCCTAATCACTTTAAATTTTACTTCAAATTGGGTTTCTATCATGCTACATAAATTCTTTAGAGTACTAGAGGCTTCAGATTTAAGTTTGAGCATGTAAATACAAGTGCATCTGCTAAAATCATCTACAATTGTGAGAAAATATCTTGATCCATCATAAACAATTTCATTACATGGTCCCCATAAGTCACAATGAACAAGTTGAAAATAGATTTCTGATTTGTGTTGACTAACACTGAATGGTAGCTTATGCAACTTGGCTAAAGGACAGATAGAACATGGTTTCTTTGTGCTTATGGGCTCGGATGCATGATCAAGACTTAACTAAATTTATCCTAGAATCTAAAGAGTGTCCTAGTCTATAATGCTATAGATCAAAATCTTCAAATTTGGTGATCACAGATGGTGATATGGTAGTTTTGTTGGTAAAAGCAGGTAAAGATTCAATCAAAGCTACATGAGAGACTTCTTCTTACAGCAAGTGGTACAAACCTTGCCTTGCCATAGCCATTCCAATCGTTTTCCAAGTTAAAAGGTCCTTCACAAAGCAAGATTCAGGAGAAAAAATGAGACAACATTTTGATGCTTGAGCCAATCTTCCAGTAGAGATGAGATTAAAGAAAAAGATGGGACACATAAAACTTCATCCAATCATTTTGGTTGTCCCTATATGGGTGATAGGAACCATATCCCCATTTTGGAAGAGCAACCGAAATTGAAACTTCTGCCTTAATGGTTGTGAAAAATCAAAAGTAGCTCCAGTATCCATGATCCACGAGATATCAGAAGAATTTTTAGGCTTTGCGCTATAACTAGATAGGCAAAAAGTGATACGAGAGATCTTTGGCATATTAGCCTCACTTGAAGAGGATGATATGAGAGTTTGCACTTGGTTGACTGAAGGAGTGTAGGGCTGAGTGTTCTGTGTCTTGAGTAGTGCCATGAGCTGACCATATTGCTCCTGAGTTAGAGAGACTTGGCTGTTGTTACTTACTTGGTCTTGTCCAGTAGCCATAAGAGTTGCAACTTGGTTTGCAGAAGATGCAATAGTTCGTGGTCTTCCATATAGTTTATGACCCAGCGGATATCCATGGATTTTGAAGCATTTTGTCTACTGTGTGACCAGGTATTTGACAGTGTGAGCACACTGGTTTCTCAGGGTTAGCCTTGAAACATCTCTCAAGAGAGTGGCCAGATATCTTGCAGAAGGTACATAAATACTTCTTTTGAGGTACCACATTTTGTCTTCCTGCTTCTTTTGGAGAAAATCTTCCCATTAGAGCCATGGTCTCAGCAGTGGGAACATCAACAAAAATTTGTCTCCTCTTATCCTCTTGCTAAATGATTGAGTACACTTAATTCAAACTTGGGAAAGGTTTGATCGAAAGTATTTGTGCCTTGATACCTTTGAATGAGTCATTTAGACCATGAAGAAATTACCCAATCTCTCTCTTGATTACTCACCACTACTTGCAATCCTCCACAGGTACAGTTGGGAATGGATTCATAGTTCATCAAGAAGAGTTTTCAATTTTGAAAAATGCATACTTACAGTGTCCTGATCCTGCATTAAGGCTGCAATTCCCTGCTTCACTTCATAAATCTCGGGAGCATTTTGTTGTGCAAGGCATTGTTCAAGTTCCAGCCACAGTTGATGTGTTGTTTCATCATATAGAGTACTAGCTTTGATGTCAACGACCATGGTATTCTGTAGCCAAGTGATGACAATATCATTGCAACGAAGCCAATGATCCATTAATGGGCTATTTGCATCATTTGGTTCACAAATGCTTCCATCAATAAGTCCCAGCTTATTTTTTATTCGAAGAGCCCTTCTCATTAACCTTGCCCAGGAATGATAATTGCTAGAGTCTAACATTTGAGTAACAAGTAACGCACCAGAATTATCATTGACTCCAATAAAAAATGGGCTATTTGACTGAGATGGATCAAAAGGGTCTGGATTTTTGTTTGGAGTTGGGTCTTGAGTCATGGTGGCTCTGATACCATATAAGAAATATAAGAAAAATTAATGCGAAAGAAGAATAATCGCCCTAGGAAAAACAAAGAACTTTGAACAGTAGAATTGTGAGAGAAAAATATATGCAATTCTAATTTCTCATACATGACTCTGTACATAACAGATTTTGTACAAAAAGAAAAGGACAATTCCAGCTAGCTATACAAACACGTGTATAACAGAAAAGAACTCCATAATAGAAAGAAATTCTATCAGGTGGGATCTTTTGAAAGTTCTTCCAGTTCATCTTTTCCTAGAGCCTTCTGGTCCTTCCAGCTTTCTAGAGAATCCAAGGCTCGTTGGCATTGGCGACTGTGTGCTGGTCGCTTCCCACATTTTAACAATATATATAGCAGTAGTACTTATTTTTGCAAGGTAATTCCTATACTGAAGCAAGCTAACCACTGCAATATTGCTCCTAAAAACACTGTATACATGATGTATATATAGTTTGATTATACTCACTTACTTTATGTTTGACCCTAATTAAAAAAAGTTAAAAGACTAATTTCATTGGACTAGTTTGTCTTTTCCATTCTTTTTTTTTTTTAAAGGTTACACTTGATCATGATCTTGTGTATATTTAAAAGCCGAACAAGGCTTTGTCAGGTAATTAGAAGGCACATGATTGCAGTACTAATAATTAAGAGATCAACATTCAGCTACTTTAAGAAGTTTTAGCTAGGACAGTTCATCCGGGCTAAGTTTTTTCCCGGGCCGAAACTTGGGTCGTAAAACCCAGGTACACCTAGTCCAGATACGGGGTTGTAAATATGGAATCCAAGTTTTTTTTTTACTTTACTCTGCGCCAGTTTTAGTCACTAACAAGTGCAAAGTATTTATATTTTGAACTGATCGACCGGCGACATGCATGTGCAACTACTAATCTACGTTTTAATCCATTCCCGTGTAGAACAACTTACATACAAATCGAGGACTCACCGAGCAATTAGCTGGTAATTGGTCACCGCAATTTCAAATCCATATTGCAATGGCTTATACATACATGACTTGCAGGCCTAGGTTTCTTTGGGCTTTCTCTTCGTGAAAATGTGTAAGACGAATAATTGACATGTCTTGATGGTGCAATTAGGTAAATTACCATGCCCTAAATTATGGTAACCTAGAACATAAAAAGCATGGTGAAAAAACAAAAAACTTGGGTATCGGTTTGTAAATCCAGGTTTCGGGTTTACAACTCGGATTCACCCAGTACGAGTTCTGGCTTGAGTTTGAAACTCAGGTCCCGGTCCGGGTTTACCCGGATTCCTGAACTGAAATCTGGATAAACAGTCTTAATTTTAGCTCTGAGTGGATATAGAGTCCTTGGCCATATATAGGTCCCTAATTTGGTGCAATGTTTTAATGGAAAACAAAAGTAATGGACATGAAAAGGTGGCTGCATGGGGATGTAAAAGTGAGCTTGACTTACAATATTTACAAATTATATATCGTAATTAATTACTTTCTTTTATTTTTCATTGGCCTATAGAAAAATTTTTGTAGTTGCTTTTATCGATCGAATATCGGATCGAGAATTCTCATTAATATTATTACTTCTAAACTGTGGATGTCTGATCAAGATATGTTTGGTGATGATGAAAGTTAACTAGGGAAACTTCAATAAATTAATTGGAAGATGCAGAGACAGAGATCGAGGAACTTGACTATAAATTCTTCCTTTTCATAATGATCAAGTAAGAAAGGAAAGGCAAATAAAAGCCAAAATCTGAGAGCCAAAAAAAAAGAGATTTGGCATGACTTCTAGCACAAAAGGGATAACTTCTAATGTTCTTTGTTCCCCAACTTCAACTTCTTCATTTTCTTATGGTAACAAAGTGCAAATGGGAGTTAAGAACTTCTATTAACTTCCATTTATAAGGTGATCTTTCCACCTAATCAAGTCATAAAACCTTGATGTCTCCTTTGTTTCCTATAATAATTTAATTTTCTTGTTCGTGACAAGCAATGGACTCAAAATTACCACATGCAGCACGTTTGTTTATAGGCCATCATGATCTGACCACCGGATCAGAAAAAGGATCATGAGCAGCTAATTGATTGGAACCGAGTCCGAAAAATATAATTGTCAACATGGTTGGTGAGATATACAAAAGGATCAAAGTCATCATTGTCGGTAAAACATGAAATTATTGTTCAATCCGAGAGAATATTTTAATTAAATATATATATTTTTGGCCTCGAAGTTTACAATCCCTAGCATCATAAGCTAGCTGCTTCTAATCAGACTGCTACGAAAGACATTGGCATGTTTGGATACCAAATCTACCAGGCTACAAAGCTCTCTATATGTGCGAACATGCATGTGGATGCCCAAGAAAATTATTTTCATTTGGTTGTTTAATTTTGTCCTGCAAGTTGATCATTAATAATCCATGCATGGCATGTAAATTAAGCTCCATTCACAAAGCCTATGGAGCTTTATGGGGCGTCAAAGAACAACCTATAAGAGAGATCTCTCTTTCCCCGTTTTGATTTTAGTCTTTATGAAGATAGAATGTAATAGGTCCTACGTACAATACGTTTACCTATTATTATAAGTAGTAGAAATAGTACTCTTTCCCGCCTGATACAAGAAGCTTGCATCAGTTTTAGTGAAATTGTATTTATATAGAGAAGTGCTAGTGCTACTATAGTCACAAAAACATCATACAAAAATAAATTTAGAAATTGATATAGTTTTATATGATACGTTAGATCTACTTTATAATAAAAATACTTAGTTTTACAATCTAATATATTACATCAAATTACGTCAATTTATAAGTTTACTTTTATAAAAACCCATGATGGATATACATTACTCATGCAGCCATATATAGCTAGCTACAGATACAATCATCTTTATAGTATCTTACAACTGCTTATTGAATATACCCACAAGCAACCAACGGCTCCAAATCCACATATGGAAACTGAGACACATATCATCAACACAGACCTAACAGCTACAAACTGTATATATGGAAACTTAATACAAAATCCTCTGCTCTAATCTCCTCGGTAACATCTCTTTATTTTCCATGTTCTCTTGTATTTTCCTCTTACATATTTGTACATATATACACTATATATAATGGAAGGCTCTCATGCATATCCTCACGGTGTGTGAGACATTTACACAAATAGTTGGAATCTAATTATCTTATGGTGTCAAGAGGCATGTGAGAGTGCAAGAGAGTCTTCCTCTCGATTATCATGGCCTCCATTTCACTAAGTGTTAACAATTTTGTTACTCTTAGACTCAATCAAGGAAATTACCCCTTATTAAGGGAGCAACTTTTCGCCATGGCAGAAAGCCAAGACCTAGTCGACCACCTCACTGGTGACTTCCTCCATCACCCAAACACTCTGATGATGACTCCCTCAACCCGACGCAAGAATTAAGTCAGCCATACATTCAATGGCGCAAGGCCAATCGTCTCCTTCGTGGGTGGATCATTGGGACTTTGTTCGAAGAAGCCATTGAGTTGGTGGTTGGTCTTGACACCTCCAATCAAGTGTGTGAAGCTCTCAAAGCCGCATACGCCCAAGTCTCTCAGGAGAGAGAATTTCATCTCACCTAACATATTTCATATCTGAGGAGCAAGCCAAACAACTGTCCTGTGGAACATCTACGGTATTTTAAGTCCCTGTGTGATAACTTTGCAGCCTTGGACCGAAGTACGAGCCATTCACCACCTCTATGCTCAAACTACAGATGCCGACGTACACTGAATTAGGGTCACTCCTCCAAGGGTATGAGCACCATTCCCATCTCCATGACTTTTTCTCTAACCCTTCTATGGCCTTTTATTGACAAAAGAGAGGGCACAATGGTCGGTAGCAAGGTGATCAAAATTTCTCCTCCAAGTGGCGCGGCTTCACTCAGTCCAGCCTACCCACTCACCCTTCTCATCACTCTGCACAATCTGGTAGGTCTCAAAGTCGTGCATCTGCTGGGTCGACTCCTACACATGATCCTCACAAAATTGAAAATTTTCAAATTTGTGGCAAAAAGGGACACGTGACACTTAAATGCTGGCATCATTTTGATCATGCTGTTCAACTTGATGATGTCCCACAAGCCTTGGTTGGACTCACTCTTAATAATTCTATCTCCTACATTGAATGAACTGCTGACACAGGGGCTACTGTACACATGACAGGTAATTCAGGTAAGCTTGAAAATCTTCGACGTTATTTTGGTATTGACACTGTTATTGTTGGTGATGGTATTTTACATCAAATCACCCATATTGGTGATACTATTATCGGGTCTGGGGCCTCTCAAATTAAATTAAAAGATGTGTTTATTAGTTCATGATCTTGCCAAAAATATTTATCTGTTAGTCAATTAACGTCTGATTATCCTTACCTTTGTGAATTTTATGGAATTGGGTTCTCTATTAAGGACAAAGTGACCAATTGCACAATCTTGAACGGGCGATGGAAGGGTAACGTGTATGTCTTATCCCCTCCTATTGAAGCTCATTTCTCCACCTGATTTCGATAGGTCCTCGAAGAAATGTGGCATCAACGGTTGGGTCATCCCCAAGCATCTACTCTTCAAGTTCTTCGCTCCAAAAGTCTTATTCAAATCATTGTCAAGCATACTGGCACCTCAATTTGTAAGAGCTGCCAACTAGGAAAAGTGAACAAATTACCTTTTTTGCCCTCTGCTCATCCTAATCTTCATGTATTTGATAAGATCTATTGTGACTTGTGTGGCCCTACCCCTGTTTTATCAATTGGAAAATTTCAATATTATGCGTGTTTTAATGATTTTTTTAATGATTTTCTTTTATTTGAAAAGTACATTGACCATCAATTTAACAAAAAAAAAAATTCAATCTAACGGCAGTGGCAAATTTGCTAACCACCAATTCAACTCACACCTCCAGCAATAGGGAATCTTGCATCAATACTCATGTCCCCATACCCCTGAACAAAACGGCTTGATTGAACGCCTACACTGCATCATTCGGGAACTAGGCATGACCATGTTTTTTCATAGTGGTGTCCCAAAACGCTTCTGGGTAGAAGCATTTACTACTGTTGTTCTTTTAATTAATATCCTCCCTTCTACTGCCATTGATCTTCAATCTCGTTTTTCTCTCCTCTATAGTCATTTTCCCAACTACACCTCACTCCGTGTCTTTGGCTTAAAATGCTATCCTTACACATTTGACACCAAACATAATAAGTTTGATCCCAAAACTCTACCCTGTATCTTCATGGGCTATAGTGATCACCATCAAGATTACTAATGCTACCACCCTCTCCCTCGATGAACCTTCATTTCCTGACATGTCCTCTTTGATGAATCCACCTTTCCGTTTAAACAACCTAGTAACCTTCATGTCCCATCCTTTGCTGCTCAGGTATTACCTACGTTCCATGAATGGCGTTATACTTTATCAAACACTAACACTACAGGTGCTACTAGTTCTTCTTCCTTGCAGGTACCTCCTTCTGATGCTGATATGTCCATTCCTACGATAGTTGTGCCCGCCCCACCCGCCGCACCTACTTCATCTTCTAGTCGTGCCACGTGGAGTGATGCTCTCCATGAGACAAATGCTTCTGCGACTCCACCTCTGTCACCAGTGGCTGACTCCCCCCATTCTCCTCCTCACCACCACATGGTTACACGCTCCAAGATTGGGATTCACAAACCTAACCCTAAATATGCTAATCTTCATACCCTTGTTGATCTTCCATAGGAACCCAAGACTGTTCACTTTGCTCTCAAACATCTTGGTTGGTACAAGGTCATGAAGACGAAATCCAAGCCCTCCATAACAACAACACATGGACCTTCATTTCTCGCAGCCCATCCATAGATGTCATTGGCTGCAAATGGGTCTTTAAGACCAAAATCAATGCTGACTGATCTCTTGACCGACTCAAAGCCCGGCTTGTTGCAAAAGGGTTCCATCAAATGGATGGGGTCAACTATATAGAGACTTTTTCTTCTATCATCAAACCTGGCACCATTCGCATTGTGCTTACCTTCGCTCTTTTTCATCGTTGGGACATCCACCAGTTGACATCAAGAATGCTTTTCTCCATGGTGATCTACTGGAAGATTATTTTATGGATCAATCTCCAGGTTTTATCCATCCTACTCTTTCCTCGCATGTTTGCAAATTAAACAAAGCTTCATATGGTTTAAAACAAGCTCCTCGTACCTGGTTTGATAAATTTAGTAATTTTCTCATTGCATATTGGTTCTCCTGTAGCACTACTAACCCTTCACTTTTTACTTATCACTCTATTCACAGCACTATAATTCTTTTATTCTATGTTGATGATATTCTCTTAACCGGTTCAAACCCTACTCATCTCAACACTTTCATCGCAACTCTTGGCCAACAATTTTCCATGAAAGACTTTGGTCTATTTCATTGTTTTTTAGGTATTCAGGTTACCCACACTTTCGATGGGTTCATCTTGTCACAAGCCAAATATGCTTCGGAAATTTTAGAACGTGCCCAAATGTAAAACTACAAACCCATGGGTACTCCATGATGCCCAAAACAAAGGCATCACTAGTCATATTCCCTACTTCAACCCTAGTCATTATTGTAGCATTATTGGTACCCTTCAATATCTTACTCTCACTTGCCTTGACTTAGCCTATTGTGTCAACTTTGTCTCACAGTTTATGCACTCACCCACCATTACTCATTACAAAATGGTGAAATGCATTCTTTGCTATTTACATGGTATAGTCAATCTTGGCATGCATTTTACTTTACAATCTAGACTTGCACTTTATGTCTTTTTTTATGCAGATTGGGTCGGCTTTTGTCAAACTTGTCGCTCTATAACTAGCTACTACATGTTCTTGGGAAGCAACTGTATCTCTGGGTCAGCTAAGAAACAACGCACTATTTCTCGATCTAGCTTTGAAGCCGATTACGTGCTATAGCTTACACCGCTATAGAACTTACCTGGGTCTCATTTCTGCTTTGTGATCTTGGTGTTCAACTCTCGTTGCCACCTGTCCTTTTTTGTAACAATTTAAGTGCACTTCATAACTGTCAATCCCGTTTTTCATGCTCTTAGCAAACACATTGGGACTGACTTTCACTATGTACGAGAAATTGTTGCTCTAGGCCTTCACCAAACGCAGCATGTCCCTGCATCACTACAGCTTGTTGATATTTTCATCAAACCTCTTGGACGTCCTGCTCTTTATTCGCTATGTTTCAAGCATGTCCTTCTACCTCGACACGGTTTGCGGGGGAGTATTGCAGATACCCACAAGGAACCAATAGCTCCAAATCCACATATGGAAACTGAGCCACCCAACACTAGCACAAACTCAACGACTACAAATCCCTTATGGAAACTGAGACACATCATCAACACAGACCCAACGGCTACAAACTGTATATATGGAAACTTAACACAAAATCTTCTGCTTTAATCTCCTTTATAACGTCTCTTTATTTTTCATGTTCTCTTGTGTTGTCTTTTTACATATTTGTACATACATTATATATAATGAAAGGCTCTCATGCATGTTCTCATGGTATGTGAGACATTTACACAAATAGTTGAAATCCAATGATTTTTTACTGCTCATTTTGAAAGTTTCACTAGTTAGAAGGAGGTGATCAAGAGGTGAATACAATTAATTTTCCTAGCCTAATGATTATATATGATTTCGTTTTCACAAGAAAACAAAAAAGTCATAATGATCCTTAGATCAATCAAATAAAAACTCATTAGCATTTTCGGCCGGGGAGCTGCTAGCTGAAAAGACTTGAAAATATGTACTAATGTTACTAACAGTCCCATGAGAAATTTTAATTTTAAAAAAATAAAAAAATACCACATTTATATAATTTAATTAACTCAATTTATTACTTTCTAAATCATTTCATATTGTCATGAGTTGGTGTCTTGATCAATTGCTCTTCATTTCTTTTGGATTTTCAAGGAGTTGCATGAGAATTATGTCGTGGCCAAGCCCACGACTAAGAAGCAGGCCTAAAGTTTTAGGTTAGGGCTAAGAAGGCCATGATAGAAGGGCCCATAATCATAATTACCTGACAGATAACTCTCGAAAAGTTGAAAACTTGACCTACAATTGGATGTACTCATCTTGGGAAAGATAACTCCTACAAAGCAGGAGATATCCTCCCCGACTTGCAAGGGATCATGAAGGATAGTCCTCGTCTATGTTCATTTATAAATAACCTATGAGAGGTAACAAACACTTCACTTCATCTTTACATACACTTACTCTTATACTGTGTTACTGATTTAAGTATTGGAGTCTTCCCAGGGCAACCAGTGTTGCCTCTTTAATGTCACAGGTCATTCGTACGGTTTGGGGTGTGAAACACGTCCTTTACAATATATATATATATAAATACACTACAAAAAAACTAGAAATTGTCAGCGTTTATTTTCCTTTCTGTTGCTTTCTTCTTCTTTGCAGCATTATCCTCTCCTTTTTATTGTTGACCCAGATCGCCCCCTGTTTTGCTTCATATAAAGTAGTGTACCTCCTTTAGCCACCAACTCATACCCCGACGTTGTCTCCTGCACAGATAGTGCTGACCTAGCACCTCAAGCCACCCCTGACCATCGCACGCCACCTTTTTGTCCCATGGTGAGTGTCCTCTCCCTCTCTCTCTCTCTCTCTCTCTCTCTCCCTCATTGCTCTTTCTTTCTCTCTCAACCAGTGTCCAGCCACCATCCACTGCAACCCAACTCCACCGCGACCTCCTTCCCCCACGGTGTCGTTGCCTCTTAGTTTTCCTTGGGTAAGTTGCTGCTGCCGCTCACGTCTTGATCCTGCTCTGTTTTTGTGGTTGTTTACTTAAAAAGGAAATATATTTGTGTCTCAGTTAACCTAGTAGATGAAGGGTGTTATTACCCTTTCACCTTTTTATTTTTGAAAGCATGATTTGATTATGTATTTTGGGTTTGAAAAACATGAGTTTTATATTACTCTATGTTTGTGCAGGAATACTCCATGTTTATACTTCCATGTGATGGTTTCTAGAGTTCTATTGATGCTACAATGAATCCAAGTTGTACAGAGACAGAACTAATAAGGATGAAAAAACCTTTCAGGGAATGAACTATGGAAAGCCGTACAACTCTATTTGGCTAATCTTATCTGTAACAGAGTTTCAAAATATTTTGTTAGTTGAATGTTCAGGGTTTTTTCACATGTAATAATTTTATATATAGTTGTTATTAAATCACTTTCATATGATTTGATTTGTAATTTTTTTATTATATGAATAATGACCCATTATATCATATTTATTATTAATTTATATATTATATTTTTCTTATTATGGTATATCATATTATTGGTGCATTAATCTAAACACCGTTAATTAATGCAATGAGTTGATAACATGTTCATAGCAGCGTTTATATTAATACCGTTTATATTAATGAACTAGTGGCAGCATTTACATTACGCCATTAATTTATGGATTGCGGTGGCAACATACTTGTGGTAGCATTTAGATAAACACTGTTAATTTATTCAATGTGTCGCCAACGTATTATTAGTGGCATTTAAATAAATGTCGCCAATTTATATGATGCACCGACAATGTAATAGCAGTGATGTTTATTGTAACGTCGCTATTTTAATTAGTGGCGGTGTTTATATTAATGGCATTAATTTAATAATTGTGTCCCAACGTACTATTGGTGGCGTTTAAATAAATGCCGTCAATTTATATGATGTACCGACAACATACTAGTAGCGATATTTATGGTAATGCCACTATTTTATGCAATGGGATGGCGTTTGTCCCGGCTTTTGAAAAAATGCCAGTATGTGAAAATAGTGACCACTCACTATCGGCAATTGGTTACGCCGGTAAAAAACCGCCTTTAATTAAGTAGTGGCTTTTTTTGGACAGTTGCCACCTTTATCGAATGCCGACAATTCTATCCTTTTGTAGTGATATATATATATATTAGTGGATGTAAGAATATTCCCATGGAACATATAAATTAAGAGAAAGAAATTAAGGTGGTGTGACTAAATTCAATCTCAACCATATAAAGATCAGTTTCATAATTTATATAGTTATCATTAATTTGTAAACCCTTAAAGAGTACTTAAAGTTAGCTTAGGCAGTAAGGTACTTTCAAAATATAAGTTAAGTATATATTGAATTTTTATTTTGTTACGTAATTCACTATCGTGATGCCCATAGAACATAAAACAAAAACACAGCTCGTTTGGTAATGAGTTCTGACTTGTAACAGGAAGAGACGAGAATTATACCAAAAATTCGCCTTTGTTTGCGAATTCAGTAAAATCTACTCCCCAATGGACACAGCCTAGAAGTCGAGCTGATCATTCAAAGGCGTGCATGTGTAAAAGTCAACAATCAACAAAATGGTTTTTTGGCTGGGGATAAACATGTGAGTTCAATGCAAACACGTACAATAACCTCTCCCACACAGGTACGTGATTACATCATGTTATGTATTAATTTATTTTTACGTGTCCCAATATATATATATATATATATATATAAAATATTTGGATTAGGTACAATGCTACAAGCCTGCATATGAGTCATTTTCTGATCTCTTCATCATATTTCGATATAAAATAATGCTAAATATAGTCTTAAAAGTGTACAAGTCTCGTGCATATTATTTAAAAGAAAGTGAAGTATACTATTAAAAAAATAATTTTTTTTATGTGGATTCTAGATTTATCTATTTTTTTAAAATAAAATGCACAGAACTTACATGCCTTAAAACTATAAATATCATTTCTCTTTGATACAACTGCCCAACAACAATGATAATGTCGATTGACAGGTTTCCATATATTTTGTTTTCACAGTGAAGTACTCCTCACGCTATCCTATTCCTCTGTTTAAAAATATAAACACAAGAATTGAACCACCCTAAGAGGGGGAAGGAGCACTGGCTCTTAATCCCTACCTTTCTATTGCTTTTTCTCTCTCCCCACATATCTTTCCATGCATGTTTATAGTTTCATCAGATTGTGTGTCGATCTTTCTAGATGGGCTTAGAACTGTCAGCAATTGAGTAGCGCATGACATTCAGGTATAGTGGCAAAATTGCAATTGCTCCAACGACTGTTGGACATGGTACAGTCACATGATGTGTTTCTTCAAGTGCCGCCATAAATTATTGATGTTTTGGTCTAGTTATCATGTTAAACTCTTGCTTCTCTATAGGGGTGTAAGTTTAAACCGAGAAATCAGAAAATCAGACCAGATCGAACTGAATCGGTTGCTCCGATTTTTAACCGGACCAGTCCGGAACCGGTACCTATATTATGAAAAGTGGTCAGACCTGGTCCAGTCTTGGTTCCATAGTTTCTTGGACCAGACCAGTTGGAAAATATATATATAAATTAATTTTATATATTACACAAAATATTTTATATATATATAAGTTTTATATATAATATATATAATTATATATCATATATGAAATAATTTTATATTATAATTTATAAATTATAACATAAAATGCTAATCTTAAATATGAACATTTGTAATTTGTTTGATCATATGTTATTAATATAATTATATAAAATATGATGTTATTATAATTTATAAAATAAAATTTTAATCTAAAAATGAATGATCATATGCTTTAAACATTAAATATATATATTAAATTATTAATAACATTTTATCATAAGAAGTAACACTTTATATATGTTTTTTACATTTTAAAAAAACTGAAAAATTAGACCATATAGGACCTGAAACTAGTAAAACGGGAGGTACTGGTTTAGGAGGGTAACCAGAGCGTAATCGGTTTTGAAAAATGTAAAACCGGTACATACTGGTTCAGTCTTAAATTTTATCTAAAATCGGACCGGACCGGATCGCACTAGTTACACCCCTACTTCTCCTTTAGAATATGAAGGCAATAAAAGTTGAGGTATCTAACTTGCAAAGCGCACCAAAACAAACTATTTCAGTGTCTTTCTATAATTGTACTTTTAATTCATGTATTCCCTTCTCCTTTTCAAGTACACTAATTTTATTGTAACAAAGACTTTAATATGCTCTAGTATCTTTAATATACTTTTAATGCATTGTTGGACATGATACCAATTAAAAAATATATAATACGTGAAGTGAAATGATTGAATTCTTGATATTTTGGACCGAGTTTAAAATATCATTCACATAGCCAGTAGCTGCACCTCCATTTTCTAATCTATCAAAACAACCTCTCAAAAGGATCAATACGTGAAATATTTACTTAAATAGGATAACGTGTAGAGTCAAAATTTAAATTCAGAATCTCTAATCTGATATCATGTGAAATTATTATTTGTCTCACAAGTTTAAACTAATCAAAAGAGATAGATTTAGTGCATGTTTGGGATTGTGGTGGATAATATAACTTTTAATTTTAGGGTTTTTAGTTGTAGAGCTTAATTAATAAGCTTTCCTATAAAAAAAATTATTTACTGTTTAGTAATCATATGTCTAAAGCAATTTCAATATGTTACATTTGTTTAGAAATAATATAAAAAAATAATTTTTGGGAGAAATGACAAAAAAAAAAGTTATTTGAGTTTTTAAAGATTATGACTACGTCCTTAATAGGATTTTCAATAAATATAATGAAGAAAAATCCATTAATGCAATAATGCATAAATGAAATAGCAGTTCAATTGTGCTTAATATTCATAGCATTTTTGCCTTTGATAAAATCAAAGGGCAAAGCTATAATTATCAGAAAGCTGTAAGAATATTTTTGCTCATTGATAGTCTTCTGTAAATTTGGAACTACATTATAGGAAAAATATATTTGAGGAGAAACATCAAATTAATAATGTTTTTTCTTAAACGTATTTTTTAGTTTTATTGAGATTAAGAAATAATTTAATATATAACAATCAAACAACTTAATTTTATCATTAAAGAGCTTTTGAAACTATTCAAATATTTTTTTATGACTTTTGACACAATCCTAAATAGATCGTTAATTATTTGTATTATATTTTTATTACCTTCTCTCCTCACTAAAAATATAGTATTGCTTATATACACACAATGCATGCCATGAACAACTTTTTTTATATAAATAAAAATAATATATATTAATATCAATAGGAGTAAACAAATACACTTGGCGTATACAAGAAACACCTAACCCATACTAGCTAGAGAGCCCCTAATGACCAATAAGCCCATAAAATTATAAATCTATTAAAAATACACCAAGCCTGAATGGGAACAAAACACACCTCCTCAACCCCAACCCCAACCCCAACCAGAAACTCCTTCTATGAGGACGACTTCATAATGCCCTCTCCTTAGTCTTCCCTTGACTCAAACTACCTCCCTCAATGTCGTAGTTGATTGCCTAAGAAAAACTCTTTAACACCCTGCTTTTTCTTAAATCTTGATTTGGTTTCAAGCGAGTGGCTCGCCTTAATCGTAGTGAGTAGTGCTGCAAATTCGTCGTCGCAACCCTCATATGAAAGCCCTCCACACTATTGAATCTCGTTAACCTTATGCAAAATCCAATCCAATGATGAACCTACTATATTGTTTATTGGAGAAAGAGATGCAAGGAGAACAATATTTTTCCCAAACTAGCTTCCAACCCTAAACATTCTTCCTCACAAGGCACAACAACAAACCCATAATTTCCTCCCCACCATCTCCTGCATTCAAATCCTGAATCTCCTTAGCAACTATATTGTTGCTATCCATTGTTTTTGTCACCATTGAAGGTTCCTTCACCTCTGGTTTAGGTGTCGTCGTTCCATTGACGAAAACATTGCTTTCAGGTGCACCACACCCCAACAAACTTTTTTGTGCCACTTCGTTAGATCCTATTGCTCTCTCAAGAGGCATTCAACAAATAGGGCTAGGCTCATCCCCGCCTCCCGAAACAAGTGGTACTACCTTCTGTTACACCATTTTCATCTTCTGAAAGAGACTCGTCCACTTCTTCTAAAGTAGTCAAAATCTTGGAAGGATCCCCATCTTCAACTAAAATTGAACCCTAGAAAAAAGTATCAACCCCATTTGCAACTGGTGACTAAGGGCAGTCACACAGCAACATGCCGATGACTTGAGTGACAGCAGCGTAAACAGTAACGTCGACGTCTGATGACCCTATCCATGATGGTGTCGAGGTGCCTTGTGCAGGTGAACTTGAGGCCTTCAAATCCCCCTCATCCGTTTTCGGCCCACCACCCAAACCCATGACCAAGTCAAACCCTTTATCCACTTTAATCTTCAAATCTCTCACATTCTCCATAACTCCCATCAATTGAGCTTTAATAGCCCACAAGACCCCCTCCACTTCTCCCAATGTCACCTGACACTTCCCACTGCCTTTCCATCAACGGACACCCCTCTATTTGCATCAAAGGCTTCGGACCCAGTGACGCTTCGAATGGATGTGCAAAACCTTTCCATCTGATGTCATTTGTGCCTTCAGGGATCACCAACAAACATTTCCTCCTTCCATTTTGGAATTTTGAGAGTTGCATAAACCTGCCCCTAGCGTTGATTTGGTGTTGAAAGATGAGAACTCCATTGTCGTCCTTAGCTCTCTGAAAAATCCATCATGACTATAACATCCCGCCTAATTAACCATTAGTATTAACCCTTAAACTCTTTAGATTAGGTTTCTAATTTTGAGTTATTGCTAACATCAATGTTGATAGTGAGGTTAGCCTTAATCTTGGCACTTAGTATTATTAAGTTAAGGATTAGCTAAGCAAGCCCAATAGTAAATTTGGTGAGGCTTTTAGGACCTTAGGGCATTCATGGGCCTAGCCCAAAAAGCCTTGAAACCAAGCCCATAGGGAATTCAATACTTGGTAGCTAACATTGACCCAAGCTTAAGGAAGGCATAAGAATCTTGGGCCAAACTTGGTATAGAATGGACTCATGACCCAATTAAGCCAAGTCAAATCTTTTCAAGCCCATCTTAGTGGATCTTGAGGTTTCTTTTCAACCCTGAAAATCTGAAAATGAGGCCCCTCTCATTCAAGCCCAATGCCTATAAGCTATGAACCCACACACTTGGCCATTTTAAGACAACAAGGCCCAAAGCCATGTTTGGATTTATTTCACTATTCAACGTGAAAATCTAATACACCATACCATTAGTTTCCTTAACTCCAAATCATACCCTAAGTATCCAAATGAAGTTTTGAAAGTTGGCTAAGACCATTAGCCATCATACTTGAGATTAGTGAACTTTAAGCCATGCTTTGAAAATTAATTTCGTTTAATCTTTTCTTAACCTTCTGATTTGAATTTTTCTTGATTGATTATTTTATTTTATCATACTTAGACCTTACTAATACCCAAGCTAAACCTCCCCACATGTCATTAAGGAAAATGACATATCAAACCCAAACTTGCATCAATCGACTATTGTGTATCATCTTTGAGCACTTGAACTATTTTGCCTTTAGGTCTGATATTTTTCAGACTTGACTCCAAGGATAATATGGTCTTTAGACACCTCATGAAACCCCTTCAAATCCAAAATTAGCCTTGCACGAAAATAGTTCCACAAACCAAACCAAGAAGCCAGACCGATTGCATCTTAGTCTAATTTCAATGGAAACCGGTTGGGTTGGAATTTAACCAACCATCTACCTTAGTTGAGCCACCACCCCACACCACCTCCATCATAACCCAATATCCAAGAGGTCCCATGACCATCATGAGAAATTTGACTAAGATTTTTCCACCCCAAAACCAAACTCAAAAACTGCCAAACAAAAACCACTTGAACCTGCCGGTTTGCAAGGGTGGTTTGATTGACTTATGGTCATCTGAATCATGCGCCACGACCTGAAAACCTTACAGGGCCATTATAGCTACAATTAGGAGGAAATTATGGTGATTTCAGACCACAATTCCCCCTGCACAAGGTAACATAAGCAGGGGAAAGCAAGCTGAAATTTTTTCAGATTGATGCACCGCCCACTTCACCCAATCACCAAGCATCTAAGCTAACGTTTCCTCCCCTCTTGAACTCGATAAATACATCCCTTACTTCCTCATTTCCTCCACACCTCAGTTTCAAGATTCCTCTTTAGCCTTGAGAGCACTTCTCCCCCTTAAAGATCAAAAGAGTGAAATCAAGTGAGTTTTGGTGAGTTCTTGAGCAAGGTTGTCTTGAGTGCTTAGAAGGCCACAAAATTTGTTTTCTTGCTCTTGATCTTAGTTAGCATGTCAAGCTTTTTTTCCAAGTGTTGTTATTAAATTTGGTCAAGTTTTGAGAAAGTTATCATGCTTAGTTCAAAATTAAGTCATTAAAGAGTGGTTTGAATGATTAAATGATTTTAAGTAAAAATTTAGCTATGGCATGTCTTAAGCATGATTTGATATGATTTATTATTGTCTTAGAATGATTATGGAAGGTTTTATTTGTGATTAAAAGTATGTCATGATAGGTTTTAAATATATCTTATTTTGATCATTAAGTATGAATCGGTTTTGAATAAATTGGAGATTAAGGAAATCTTAGCCATGATTAAGTGTTGGGATGAACTTTATTACCCAATTATTAGTCTTCATTATGTCATTAAAGATGTTAGTAATCATTTAGGATTAAAGAAAATTTCATATGCATGCATTCATAAGGATCAATAGTTGAAAACACACTTACGCATCAACTAGAATGCATGTCACGGGTTCGGTCTGTTTGGATAAGTTTCACTTTTATTTTTAGAAATCCAAGGGCATATATAGTTTTATAATGTTAAAAATATGAAATCCATAAATTTTGGTTAAATTTAGAATTCGTTTGCAATTAGTGACAATTTAGAACCTTAACGGCAATTTTTGAGAGTCTATAGGTATTTTTGTAAATATCCATTTTTTAAGCCTTTAATTTTGAATCTCATCTATAGTAGTATTAATCCTAACTTAATACGTACTTGATTTCAGCAGCTAAGACATTTTTTCGATTACTCATGAAGTTTATAAGTTGGCTTCTAGCTTACAACTTGATAGATTATTTATGAATTATTGATAAATGTTTCATTCATATTTCAATTATCATTTTGAGCATAAAATATCATGTTATATGATTCATTGAGTGCATACTTACATGAAATGTGATATTTTTCAACATTTTTGCATATTACATCTATAAATGTCATTTTTGCATGAAACTTTGCCATATATACACATGTCATGAAAAATATTTTTTTCCAAAACCTTGCATGAAAATAATTTTTGTCACAACCCCAAAGGTTAGGATGGGAAATTATCCTAGTAGAACTCATATGTTCACTCTAGAGTATTTAATAATAGAGTAGTAACTCTTAGGTTGACGAAAAATAGTCAATGGGCTTCAAATGGGTTCTTTTTAAAGAACGTCGGAGCAAAATTAACATGTTATTACACCTAATGCTGGTGGGTTATACGTTATGATGTTATGTTATATTTACCAATACATTGAGAACGAATCTATAGACAATGTAGTTTCAACGTGAGTTGTACTATGGTCACTCGTAGGTACTCACAGTGCACATGGAAAACTGTGACGATACCACACGTTATGATATTAGTTGAATTGTTATTAATAATGAGAGTTTATGATAAAGTTATGTTTTCAAAAATAGAAGTAAAAATGTTCATTGAATGAAAACATGTGTCTTCGCTTTTCTGAAATGTTGAGGAATCTGGATGGGAGACATGCATACTGATTTTTTCTTCTGCATTTTGTGCATTGCATATTTATCATTGTTCATGCTTAATTTATCTTTGTACACATTGATTATTTAATTTACTGAGATTTCAAGTAAATCTCACTCCTTGTGAGATCACTATCATTTCGGAATGATAGAAGTTGTGTTAAGTCTCAAGGAGGACGAGCTAGATGGAGCGTTGGATTGGACTAATTGAGGAGGAGCTGGATCTTGAGACGAGATTGGATTTAATCCTGATATTTATAGCCCAAGTCTTTCATGCTTTAGAATGCATGAAGCAGATGATTTAACTTTAACTCTTACTTGTACAAAGTCTATGCTACATTGGTATTTTGAACTTAATGATCACTAATGAGTTGACATTTTTTAGTTATTCTGGCATAAGTTATACTTTCACCTTTATTTCCGCTACGATTATTGCATACCACTAGTTGCATACTAGGATGTATTGCATAATAACTATCATATACGGGGAGTATGTAACTTTGTGTTGCATGTCTCGACGCTTTAAGTCTCCGTTCCATCCCAAGCGGAAGTTGGGGGCATTACAATGACAGAGGAGTTTTAAGCAATCCTCTATTCCCTTAGCAACCCGTGAAGCCCACGACCCACATAGATACATGAACTTAGCAATCATTTTGCTATGTTCAGAGATGCGAAAGCTATTTCCTCCCTCTTTCGTAAAAACACAAGTTTTTTATTCCACCTTCAACCACCTTTTACCTTCCATCTGAGACAATTCCCTATCTCGCAACATCATCCTCTGATCCCAATCACAAGATCATCTCGCGCCGTCTCGCGTTGGGAATAAATTGCAAAGTTGCAATTTTTGAAGCTTACACCAGATCTTCACCAACAAACCAAAAGAAAGGTTTCCTAAGAAAATCCCAATGGCCGGAGGGAGGACCGACGCCAGATTGCCCACAGAGGAGTCATCGGAACCCGTCATTTTGTCTATAGCAGTGGCAGGGGTCCAATGTAAGGAAGATACTAGATCGGCGCCGACGAAACCAAAAGAAGGTTTCTTGTGAAAATCTCAGTCGCCGGAGGGAGGACAGTTGCCGTAGTGCCCTCAAAGGAGTTGCTGAAGCATGTCAGTCTTGTCTGTGGCTGTGGCGGTGACAAGGGTCGCAATGTAAGGAAGGTGCCAGATTTTCTCTGACAAAACTAGAACAAGGTTTCCTACGAAAATCCCAGTCGTCGACAGGAGGATTGACGCTGGAGTGCCCTCAAAGGAGACATCGAAGCCCATCAGCCTTGTCTGTGGCGATGGCTGTAGGTCTCCTCAAAACTCTCCTGAGAGCGTTTCCTTCTAGGGTTCCTAGCATTATCTCTTAAGCATAACCATTCTAACAATATTTCATAATCACCCTCCTACATGCCATGAACAATAAAGAAAATTTGCATATATCCTGTGCAAATCCCGTGAATTCATCCCTTTAATTTGAGTATTATTAGTCAAAAGAACTCACATATGTATGTCTTTCACATCCAACAACAAAATAACACATAGAAAAGACTCTAAATTTGTACTGAATTAACTTGCTTTCAAATAAGGTGATTTTGGAAGGAGACGAGTCGTTATCAATGCCATCAACTATGTTCATGAAGATCTGTCATAGTATGGACACATCATATATAGAAAATATAAAAGGTCTCTTATCTGGTAAAGTAGGCTGAAAGGTTCAATTTACACATAGGGAAGGAAACAATGTTGTGGTACATGTATTAGCAAAGACAGCTTTGTCTTATGACACTGAAAAAGTTTGGATTGAAGAAGGTCTAGCTTTTATTTCTAGTTGTGAGATGAAGGATAAGAAAAATCCTAAACACTAGCATGGGTAGGGTAGACACTGCGCATGACAGCCAACTGGAATATTAATGAAACACAGCGTTTAGCGTTGACATGGGGACGAGAGCAAATGCAAAAGTGACACAAGCATTTCTTTCTGAGTTTTGCTATTCATAAGCCCCACATACCACACATCACATACAATACTTTCTTTTATTTTTTTATTTAAAAAAAATTAAAATGTTTTATCGTTTTACTAATCTTCTTAAAATAATTGAATTCGTACATCGATCTACTCATCATCTATATACCACAAATTTGATAAGAAATTTTTTTTTTTATAAAAAAACAAAAAGAGTGGTGTATACTTTGCGAGGCTTGTGAATAAAATTTTTCTTTCTAATGAATTAATCTCATGAAATGGTGCGTTTCAACAGGAAATTCAAAAGCCACTAAAGCCTCCGTTTGACAAGTATGAAGGAAGCCCTTCTCCATTTCCTATTTCATTACAGAACCCTAACCCTAAGCCCCCTACGACAGTCCCCCCTCCTTCATCATACATTCATGGTCATTCGCTTGCACTGGCAGACGCAGACGGTAAGTTGCCCCACATGGTCAGTCGTGGATTTATGTGGGATTACAGTTCAATAATACATGTGGGGCACGAAACTTAAAGGTACGTTGTCCACAACGTCTCAAATATTTATTCAGAAGTTGATGCATGTGGAAACTATAGTCCACCGATTTTTTTGGTCCCTCCACAGAGATTTTTATCCACAACAATTAACTTTTGTGGTCCCTAACTCTACAACTTGCAATCCAAACAGGGGAACGAGAGGGAGAGTGGAAGAAAAGAACAAAGTAAGCATTACCCATGATTGCTTACAATAAAGAAAACAAATGCATTTGCAACTAAAAGAATACAACATGAGTACTGGAACAAGTTTGAACACTTCATAATGGATCAAGATGCTCACACATCCGCAGGTTGCTCCTTCCCAGAAATGGAGAGAATAAATAGTAATTCCCATTTTTTTTTTTATGAGCAGGCCATAATGGCGAGAAGAAATAGTAATTCCGTTTTTTTTTTTCATAATGGAGAGAGAGGAACGATAAGAGGAGATTTGTAGAGAGTAAGAGAGGTGAGAAGAGACTTGTCAATCTGAGAGAAAGAAAGAGCTGAGAGCATGGTCCTGTGATTTTCTTTTCTTCTTCCTCCATTCGTTTTTAGTTTTTTATAATAATATAAGTGCTGACGTGAAACGCCACGTCGGCAGCGTGCACAATGTCTCCGCACTTGTACGTGCATGCAGCAAAACTAGAAGGATAAACATTGTTAGACTTCATTTGACAATGAAATTTTGGTTTATTTAAAAAAAAAAAAGCCTTCAAATATCTCGGTAGCTAGCCAATTATGTCAAATAATATTCGTGCCTCGATCTCCATGCATGGCTTCCGTAAGGATCAAAATTCAAAGTACGTTGCTACGTCTATAGAGAATAGAAATTCTCTACCGAACACTTAGAATTCTCTTCTTTTTTTTTTTTACTTTTTCTTTCTCCATTTTTTTTAACTATTTAGATGTTTTTCAAAAATAAAAAAAATCACATATTTATTTAAAAACACTTTATTTAATTATTAAGTAAAAAAAATTAAAAAGAAAATTCGATAGAATGGGCATAGTGTTTTCCAAATTGAAAACCATCCACTATATATCAGTGGTGGTCCCATCCTATAGATCATCATTAACGATGAAGATGTCCCACTCTATATTACCCTACCAAGAAGAATTTGGAGAGATTTATACAATCAGTTAAAATGAAAGTTAAAAGTTGAATAAAATATTATTAAAATATTATTTTTTAATATTATTATTATTTTAAGATTTAAAAAAATTAAACTATTTATTACGTTTTGTGTAAAAATTTTATAAAAAAATTATAATGATTAGATGAAAAAAGATGGAATAAAATAGTTTTTTGTATCCAAGCCTGGCCTTAACAACACTTCATAAGGGGTCCTCCTTATTTGCCATCATGACTATATCAAGAAATTAAGAGGATGTTTAGAAATCATTTTCATCTTATTTCATCATATCTCACCTTATATTATTTTATTTCATTTTATTTCATTTTTAAACATTATTCAAATATAAATACCTTCAAACTAATCATTACAAAATTTTCAAATTAATCGTTACAATTTTATCAAATTTTTTTAAAAAAATACTTTTTTCAAATTTTAAAATAAAAATTATATTAAAAAATTATATTCTAACAATATTTTAACTTTATAAAAAAAATTTTAAATTTTTTCTCTCTTTTCCAAAAATTCAAAAAATACTTAATTCAAACTATCTTTTTACTATTCAAAAATTATTTCACTACTATAAACAAAATGCTCATCACCTCATATTTTTCAAATATCCCTTAAGAGCCTTAAGATGAGAGGCAGCCGACCACAAAAATTAGAGGACTTCGACCGTGAACTTAAGACTAACAAATTCAAAGAATTAGGTAAAAAAAAAAAAAAAAAACAAGACTATTATTAGTATCGTAAAATCAAAATCGAGTATGGAAAAGATATCATATACAAGAGCGTCACTAAAATAATGCCTCCCGATCATCTGTACCACTAAACCTACCACCAATCAAATCATATCAAATCAAATTATATGTATGTGAACCAAGTAAAAAACAAAAAAAATGAAAGAAATTACAAGACCAATAATAAGCCAAAACCGGCGGCCATGGCAGCCTTGAAGCCCCACAAAGAACCAGAAATTTGGGCGGAACTGCCATAAACAGTATCTCCCTCGTTCTCGCTGGACGGTGTAGTAGTAGAAGTCGAACCGTTGTAACTCGGGTTTGCTCCGTAGAGCTCCTGTATCCCTGAGATGTCGTCGCTGGCCAGCTCTACCTTCCTCGTACGGGATGGGATCGTTGGGTACATGATCGCTCCTTCCACTGAGGAGTGGCCCAGCCCCAGAAGATGCCCGATCTCGTGCACCGCTACCGACTCCAGGTCCACTGCCGATGTCTCCGTCGCTTCGGTGATGTCACTCGATACCACCCAATTCTCGTCTCCATCCAGGTGGAGCCGTCCGCTTGTAGGCGAGAACGCGTGGGCCAGCGTTCCGAGTAAACCGTCGAACGGCTCTCCATCTCCGTGGTCCCCCACAAAGAAACCGATCTTGAGGTCGGCATCGGCATACGAGTCCGTCTGTGTGAATGTCAAAGCTGTCACCGCTGACCACCGGTTGAAGGCGCGAGTGAACACGCTCTTGACGACGTCAGTCAGCTCGTTTTCTGGCTGGAATGCGTAGGTAAGGTCCCGGTTATATTGCGGCCACCGCGGCGTGCCGGGGAAGAAGGTGTAGTGAGAGACGGTGTGTATGTGCGTAGCGTTGGACGACTGCGTCGTTTTCCCGGAGTTCATGGTCGTGGAGCCGTTGACAATATCAGCGACACCGCATCTGGGCCGCACGATCTGCTGAACGGTCTCTGGGTCGAGGTCACCCGTGACATTGAGGTTGAAGTTCTTCTGGTAGGTCTCGATGGCGGTTTTGAGGTCGCTATCAAAGTCGTCGGTGAAATTGGACGTGGAGTTGATGTAACCAAAGTGTTTCAAGTAGTTCTTGAGCTTGGACAAGCCGTCGGCTTTTTCGCCTGGGTGGCAGCCGGAGAGATTCCTGAACGAGTCCCACGCGCCATGGGTGGTGTTTAACCACGGCGGTATAGATGTGATATTGGGGAAGAAATGAGCAGAGGCTGGAGTGGAGGAGAGGAAGAACGAAACTGCAACTGCAAACGCGAACAAGCAGAAAAATCTCATTCTTAAATTAGAGGAAAGGAACTCAGAGAAAGATTTGATCTTTTTTTGCCGGATAATGAATCGAAACTGTGAAACCCAAGAAGGAGGGCTTAACAATCAAGAGACACAGAGACAGAGATTGGGGTTGAAATATTCTTGAGCTCCTCGTCGTCGTTGTCAAGTGAATCGAACAAAAGATATATGTAGTTTCAGGAGATCGTATTCGTCAAGAAATCCATACAATATTTATATATTTGGAGCGTTGAAAAATATGTCTGCTTCGGGCTTTGGAAGGTTCCGGGCGCGATGGTTTGAACACGCAAAAATATACAAATATTGGTGTTTTTATAATTTGATATCTTTTGACGATTAAAGGCTTAAATAACGTTTGTTTTGATAAAATAAGACGAAAATAATTGCGAAAATAAACGATGACGAGGACGTGAGGTCGTAAATGGCGCCGTATACGGAATTTACTTTGTTCGTACTGTAATCACTGACGACATCGTAATTTTTAAGAAAAATGTTTCTCTTATCACTCGTTGTTCGTTTCAATTTTTTATTTTATTTTAAAAAATATTTTTAATAATTTTATAATATTTTTAAAAAATATTTTAAATTATTAAAAAATACATTTAAAAAGAAAAATTAACGAACTAACGGTGGCTCGTAGCAGTGGGCGTAGACTCACCTAATTTTTGCTTGTACACCAATAAGTCAACGATATGATATGGCCGCCCGGCACTGTATATAATTTTGCAATGAGAAATGATAATTACGTGTTTAGGATGTCGCGTAATTCTTTTAAAATAAGAGGTTTAATTTAGAATTTATATAAAAAAAATTATTATTTTTAATTGTAGACTATGTTTTTTTAAAATGAGTGCAAAGAGTTTATATTTTATATAAAAAATTATTATTTTTAATTGTAGATTCTATTTCTTTTTAAAATAAGTGCAAAGAGTTTATATTATAACAAATTACATCACTTGTAAATTTATTTTATAAAATTAATTTATGACTAAAATATTTCTTTCACAAATGGGACATATATTATTTTTAGTGATGAAAATCCTCTTTTAAATGTCATATTAATAGATATTATTTGAGATAGAGAAGATTTATGGATACTTATAATGTGTAAATTGTATAAAATTTAATAATATTCACTGTCAGTGTGGATTTTAAACATGAAATAAAATAGAAAATTAATAAGACATTCTAATTTCAGATGAATAAAAAAAAATTGTACTTATAAATATTATAAATAGAGTAAGGTTATATATAGTCATAGAATGTATAAATATCACATAATTCTTTTAAAAATAGTGAGATCTATTATTAAAAAATTAATTTTTTTCATATAGATCTCATACTTATTAACATTTTTAAGAAAAAATATACAATATTTATGTATTTTATGACTATAAATATTATTTCTTTTATAAATATATATATATATATATATGTATGTATCTCTTCTTACATTAAAAATATATATTCTGAGACTTGAAAATGGTAGAAAAATTAAAGAATGGAAAGACAATAGAAACCGGCGGTCAAAGCAGGAAGTTGAACCAACAGGTTTTAGTTTTCCAAGTGCAATTGAAAGGCGCCGTAGCTTCCATTGATATACACGTGGAGTTAAATTACAGGTTCAAAATTAATATATATCTACAGGAGGAAAGTCTTGGGAAGCATTCAAATCAAATGCAGCTACGACGTAAGCATGAGAGTCATTTCCCTATAATTAAAACTAGGGGAAAAATTCATATTAATCTATATATGGATTTGACTTTAAAAAGAATAGACTCTTTATTTTCAAAACATCCTTTTCAATCCTTATGTAACAACCACGTAAGTATCATTATTGGGAAAGAAAATCAATTCAGCTGAGAACTACCGTACGTGATATGTAATGTGTTCATAAGGATATGTTTGGATAGTGAAATTAAAATTTTTGATTTTAAATAAAAGTTTAAAATATTATTTTTTAATATTATTAAAAAAAATACGACTTATATTAATAGAGGTCATGAAAATTAGTACATGGTACAAAATATAATTACGAGTAAATATATTGAGCCACCAATTTGTCTTCCCTGCTTGACATGAACTTCAATTAAAGGATAGGGAAAGGTAGGTCGAGAGTGATCAAAGTTGGTGAACGGCCGTGCCTTTATTTGTCAGAGACCCTAGATCTTATAAGAATCACAAGAGGTAAAATCATTCCTATACAATTTTTTTTTTCTTTTTACCTTATTTTAAATAAGGAACATTTTTGTAAAATAATTTATAAAATTATCATGTTTTATGAAAATATCTTTAATTTAAAACATAGTTGTATAAAAGAATTGTAGAAAGTCTTTCATGCGCTCCAAATACTATTTGAGAGTTTAGACAAAAGAAGGGAATAGAAGTTTTAGGGAATGTTTCCAATTTGACCTTAGAAGACCACGTACTCATTGTGCGAGATTATAATATAAGACTGTAAAACGTGTAAATGACTCTAATTGCTAGCAAAGGGGTTACGTCTTTTTGCCTCGTCTGGTCAAATTTGAAGGGTCAAGCAAGATATGATCTGAGGGAGCTTTTACGTCTTTTCACACCTTAAAACTGTATTCAGCGTAATAATAATAATATTATTTGTATTCCTATCAGACTTTGATTCCAGCCCCCTAAATTCATAACAAAATTAGGTAGTTAGGAGGCATCATATTTGTTAGGGATTACTCTCATATTGCGTTTGGTCCGCAGAATTCAACATTCCCATAAGTATCTATGTTTACGTTATTAGGAATGTGATGCATGAGAATCTACATTCTTGAAAATGTGAGGATCGGATAATAATATTATCTATGAATCCGGGAGGAAAAAAAAAAAAAAAAGAGAGGAAGGATCAGAGAGACTGCTAGTCTAGCAGCTCTGATACCATATGATCAGAGATTCAGAAGAGAGAAGAGAAGAGGTTTTCGAAATATTCATTTCATTGATTCAGTTTGAACATAATGCCTCCAGACATCTTATATAGGCATAAGGCACTGCATGTAATGACAGAAAATAATAAAAGAAAAATATAGTTATAAGCAATTTTGCGCACTAATACGCACATTCATTTAATATGATTGGTCAGAAAGTATACTTATTGAAAACAGTACTAATTTGAATTTAGAATATGAAGGCAACATCATTAGTACGCAGATTGGTACGCAAATTTGTTTGTACATAGCAAAACTCATAAATAAAAGAAAATTAAGTTTGTTACAACCGAAAACAATTTAGAAAGAGAAAACTTGAGAAATCTTTAGATTCTAAAGCTTCTAAGGTGACTTTTGCTGCTTCTTATTTCTTTGAGTGGCATCATCTTGATTTAGGTTAATTGGAATCGCCTTTTTTTTTTTTTTATCCAAAATATCCATATATAGTTAATTTGAACCATTTAAGACGCTTTTTCTAGGAAATATATATTCTGTTTTTTATTTCAACAAGTTCAAAAAGATCAAATATTAACATAAAACTTCTTGATCAAATGGTAGCATAGAAGTTCACTAAACCAAATGGTGTGTCAAACAATAATTAACATTAAAAAATAATAATATTAAATACAGTTTTAGAGTGTGTAAGCCCCGCTCACTTCCTTTAATAAAAGTGAGGTTTAGCATTAAAAAAAAAAATCATGTGGGTTTTAGACTTATCCACTTTTCTCAAAAGATAAATGATTTGTATAAGATCTAAATAGACAAACCACGTATAAGTTCTTATAAAAAAGCGAACCACACCTTAAAAAAAAAAAAAAACAATTACTCTTTATTAGTGGAATCCATTTTCTTAAAAAATATTTGTATGAGACTTACCTATTTTAAACTTGTACCTAGTATTACTCTTTTAAGAAAGAGTATGTGAGGTCTTGTATGCCTAAGACTGCAAATATCAAAAAGCTAAAAAAATGCCATTAACGATCCATGTCACCTATGACATTCATAATACCGAACTCAACCCATGAAAAAAAAAAAAGAAAACAACTCAGCAGACTTATGTGTATTAGTGATAAATAATTCTCATTCATTGATTATTTTTGGCCTAAGTCTTAGTTTTATATACAGATAAAATTATGTGTACAATTTAAAAAATTAAAAGAGATAATATGTCCATTTCATATCTCTCTCTCTCTCTCTCTCTATATATATATATATATATAAACTTCTGATCAGGAAGCTAGGAAAGTGGATCCCATGTATTTAGATGGGGAATCCATATTTCCTTCGGATGAGAGTTGGGATGAAAATAAGAATTCTCATATCATCGATCTCAATTTTCTCTCCTAACATGAGAATAGTTCATCCAAACGCCACATAAAGGCCGCACAAGAATTTTTCATTCATTCAGAATTAATTGGAGTAAATAAGTTGCTTGAAAATTGAATCATTGAATGTGGTGCATGCTTCATGGGCTCTTGAATTAAAAAAACTCTGGAGAGGAAAAATAACGCAGTCCACTCCTATAATTTATGTTATATTCCCTAAACGAACATGACATGAGCAATGCTATTTGTTTTTAATTAAATACATCCTATTGCATGGATTATAAGTCGTTATATTCCCTACTTTTATTTAAATACATCCTATTGGTTTTTAATTATGTTGCACTTCTTTTTTTTTTCCCATTAAGTTCGCTGAATTTTTTTTATTATTTTATTTACTAAAATAAAACATATACATATTATCTTAACCCCCTAATTAAAAGAATTTCATCTTAAAGCATAATTTTTTTCTATAATCCAAACCTATTTCCTTCTACAATTTTACTGCCTCATTAAAAGAGCGAAATGATAGTGTAATTTAAAAAAAAAAAAAAAATCTTTAAAAATTAAGCTTGTTCCGAAAAATTAACTCAAAGTCCCTTTTTCCTTCAACCCCTCTAGTAAAACTTTTTTAGAAATTTTGATGTACGTAAGTTATGATTCTAAAAGACTACTTTTTCTTTAACAACCATTTAGGGAACTTTTCACATGACGTGCATGGCACAAAATTATTAAATAAATCAATAATGAAAATGCAAAAAGTTTTTTTTTTTTTAAAAAAAAAAAAGGAAAATAGGGAATCTCAAGGTGGTTGGCAAACATGTTGGTGCCATGGAACTTTCGATATTTTTAATGTTCATAATTGTTTCACTTAGAAAAAGGTTTTGTTTAATCAAAACGTTTCGTTTAATATATATAATGTGTAATATATATCAATCATTGCCATGTTTATTAATACGCTTAGAAACCTCCGTTCCAAGTAGCTAGCTAGCCAGCTTCAAAATATATAATACCTATCTCACTGTAAGACAAGCAACTCAGAAAATACAAGTTCTTTCACTTGGCAGCAAAAGATTATAGATATTTATAGAGAAACCCTAGATTTACTTATGAATATGATAAAAGTAAAGATCATAAATTGACGTGGTTAGATATAATATGCTCGATACACTTTATAAAATAGTATAAAAAATTACAATCTGATGTCCCGCAATACAACATTAGTTCGTAAGCTTTACTTTTGTGAAATTATATATATATACACACACACACATACACACACAAGCTGCATCTACATATTATATACAAAGCAAGGAAATACAGAGATGATACTGTGGTGAGACATCTGTTATATGGCATAAAGCATATCAATTCCTTGAGACAAAGCATATTTAATTTCTGAAAATTTTAATTTTTTGAGTGATTTTTTCAGGAAAAATCTACCGTAGTTGCTTTTGTTTCTTTTTTCAGAAGCTATAAATGTTCACTACCAATTTTTTGAAATCATAAGTACTTTCATCTAATGCAATTGGAAATAATCTGGAGTGTAAAGAATTCCCTTTAATCAAATATCCCTAATGGGAAGATTTATGTAATTTACATCAACCAATTTATATAGAACAATGTTAGTACTGTTTACTTCAAATTAAGACATAACATGTTTATGTTAAGAATATAATATAAATAATTAAATATGTCTATTCCCATCACTTTAATGTCCCATTTGGTTTCGCAGATGGTCTCAACCTATCTCATCTCAACATTCAAATACCATTCAAATACAAACATTTTTTAATTTCAAATTTTCAACGTTTTTATCTAATTATTATATTATAACTTTCTTAAATTTTTAAATAAAATATAAAAAACAATTCAACTTTTTTAAATTCTAAAATCAAAATTATATTAAAAAATTATATTCTAACAATATTTTAATTTTATAATATTTTTATTCAACTTTTTCTCTATCATTTCCTAAAACCCATAAAACATCTTAATTCATACAATTTCACTAATATTTATAAACTATCTCATTACTATTCATAGGTTTCTCATCTCATCTCATTTGCATAACCAAACGAGACTAAACTTCTAAAATAAGTAGTAATTTCACAGTTTCTTACCTTACCCATTGTTTAATCAAAGTGAATACTAGAATATAATTAATCTCGTTACAAACATGTGGAAAATGAGGTTCCAATATTAGCATTTAAATATATGTATATATATAAATAATTTTCAAGCCGCGTGCATCATGTATTGCGAACGATATGTAACTGATTAATTAATTAATGTAGGGTTGGTGGGCCACGCGGTGGAGCATTCAACGAATGCCAGCTGATCCTTTTCCTTCGAGAGGCTGCTAGCCTGCTGCTTTTCGAATAAAGTTCTCTGAAAGGAAATTAAAGTTGTTGCGTGTTACCAATCTCTTCTTTTTTTTGTTTGTATTCCAGACGAAGGTTCTCTCTGCTTGTTTCCTTTTTTTTGTTTGTCTTCTCTTCAATTCAAACTCGCTGATTTTGGTCTCCAACACGCCCATCTAGACGATAAAATACAGCATCTATCTATAATATATATATGCATAGACCCCCGTCTCCAGAACCATCTTCTAACCCCAAAAGAACCTGCAATCAAGTTAATTTGGCGATCTGTCTTTTTATCTTTCTCAAGAAAACATCATAAGCTATATATAGCTTAGCTTTGTAAGTAATGGAGTCCAACAATTCTTATACCTCGTGGGCTGATCAATGGGACTACAGCAACCCAGACCCTGTTCCTGACACCAAGAACAGCAGCCATGGCGGTGGTGCAAAGGGTAAGTATTCTAGAAAGGTTGAAGACGGCTTCGGGAAAACTAAAACCGCCGCATCCACCGGTGTTAAGAAGGTTAAGGAAGGAGCCTCCCTGGGTTTCCATTGGATCAAAGACAAGTACCAGAAGACCACCCAAAAGCGCTAGCTGAAGTCATGCACCAAGGATGAAATATTTTCTGTTTTTCCCCCCCATTTTACATACGTACGATGTTCAGTCTTATTCTTTCAATTCCTTTTTCTTATATGTTTCTTTAAGGAAATTCAATGTTGTTTCATTCGGATTTAGTTTGAGCCAGATTGCTTAATTACTGTCTCCATGTTTTATGTATGCATTTGTGTCGTTTTTTTTCTTTTTTCCCTGTTTCGTGCGTGAGGAGGGAAAAAGATGAACGAGTTCGACAAAACACAAGCAAAAGCAACCCGATAAATCACCATTCTAATTACAATGAACTAAATTTAACAATACAGCAGTTTAAAGACCAAAATAACGATCATGATCGCAAATGAACCTGGGCCCTGGCCTTGATTGAATTTTAATCACGTGCGGATTAGGGATGTAGCAAAAAATGAAAAGAATTCTAACAAAAACAGGAGAAGCTCTTGGTGAAGCACGTATGAGAGGACAGACAGAAAAAAGGTTGAACAGGTTTGTAACTGTCTGAAACTTTTTGATAATGAGATGAGATGAGATGAGATAAAATAGTTTTAAATGAAAGTTGAATAAAATATTATTTTATAATATTATTTTTATTTTAAAATTTAAAAAAATTAAATTATTTTTTATATTTTACGTGAAATTTTAAAAAAATTATAATAATAAAATGAGATAATTTATATAAACGGGCCAAGTTGAACCATCAAACTTGTTTCTGTACGAATGCCTTGAGAGGAGCTAAAGAACCATTTGGCAATGTCACATATCATGTCAGAGTGTGTATTTAACTTCTAGATCTTCCCAATTTTTTTATTTCTTTACTGCTGTAAATGCTTGGATTGCACATATACTTAGGCCCGTTTGTTTACACAAAATTCCTATCTCATCTTATTTCATCTCATCTAAATCATTACAACTTTTTCAAATCTCCATACAAAAATATAATAAACAATTCAACTTTTTCAAATTTCAACATAAAAATAATACTAAAAAATATATTCTATTAATATTTTATTCAACTACTATTCAAAACATCTCATCTCATCTGTGTATCCAAGCGGGGCCTTAAGGTTGCATCAAGCGATCTCTAGATCATGATCACCAGAGTAAGGCACACGTCTCGCAAAATTTTTCCATTAGGAAAATGCTCCGCTGGGAGCTCCCAGTGGGCTCTAGTGTATTTTTATGTGTTTTTTTAGTTTTTTTTATATATAGATATTTTTAATAATTTTTAATATGTTAAAAAAATAAAATAAAAATCATAATATTATTAAAAAATACTTTTTTAAAAAACATATTTTTTATTTTATTTTGTGATTAAAGAAGTATTTTTTAATGATTTTTTTTTTTTACTTTTTGATTAAGAAAGTGTTTTTTACTGATCACAATATTATTAAATATTTTTTAAAGATTTAAAAGTGTAAAAAATTCTATATAAAAAATAACTTTAAAAAAAAAAACACATAAAAAAGGACATGCTAAGCCGAGCCCCCAACGGGGCGTCTAGTATTTTTATAATTTTTTATTTTACTTCGTGATTAAGAAAGTATTTTTTAATAATATTATGATTTTTATTTTATTTTATTTTTAAATATTTAAAACTATTAAAAATATCTATATATAAAAAAAAAAACTAAAAAACACATATAAAAATACACTAGAGCCCAGCAGAGCCCCTAGCGGGGCATCTAGCATTTTCCTAAAAAAAAACACATCAAAAAGGACATGCTAAGCCCAGCGGGGGCTGTAGCATCATCCTTTCCATTAACACCCGAAAACTTTAGGAGAGCTGCATCAGTCAGATGTCTTATAATTGCAGATAACACAATGGAATGATGGTTTGATTCCAGAGCTCCATGAATCTATCAAAAGAAGACAATTTCACTGTGAAATCACTACTTGTTCCAAAAACTTAAACTGATAGAAAGAAATAGATTTTATTATTTATTTTATATATTAACAATCCCCCTCACGTGTAGGCCAGACTTCCCCTCAATGGGTGACCCAACATGTAGAATATTTAATTAAATAAGATAGAGTGTAGAGTTAAAGTTTAAACTCAGGACCTCTACTGTGATACCCCGTGAAATTCATGGGAGAAATAAAGCACTGTTTTCAACCACCGTTGGCTGTCTGAATGGATTTAATTGTAGTTTGTATATAAAAGGCAGAGGAATAATTTTGAATCTAATGAAATTAAGCAGTGGACAACGCCATGCTTTTGAACAGAATGAAACAGTAACTTGGGGAAAAAGGGACAGAAAGAAAGTGAAACACAAAGGAAATGTGGGAGGATGGCCAGTTACAGTGCTTATGCAATAAGCTCCAAGATGACAAGCTTCTTCACAATAATCGGTAAAAACTGCTGGGACCTTTGTCTCCTTTATTAGCTCCTGAAATGCTCACCAAGCAACCAAAAGAACTGAAAAAAAAAAATTGCAAGTTCTTTCAGTTCTTACTATCCTGATGATGATAACAGCTTCAAGGTAGTCTAGTTAACAGAGATTCACATAATACAAACAATGCAAGATGTTCAGAAAATCAAAGGCATACAATTGTAGGCAACCAACTTGAATAAGCAGCAATGCCAGCATTTGGAGCAATCACCAAATGAGGAGAGAAATCCTTGTTTGCACAGCAGAAGCCAAGAATTAGTGCTGAAAGGAAAATTATGTGGGAAAAAAATCCTAGATGAGATTTAGACAGCAATTTTTAGTACGAAGGACAATTTCTAACGTGAGTTTGTATGTGGAGTACACATCCGTGTGTGCGCGCGCGCGCGTCGTTGTCTATAGAGAGATCAAAAAGAGACATTTTCTGCATCCCCATATCGATCGTGAGAAAAACCACTTCGAAGCTGCAATGTCACTTTTGAAGTCTAGCTCATATTCTCTTTTGAAAATTTGCAAAATGCAGTCTGTCTCGTGTCAATGAGCATAATTGCAAAGATTAATCTTGTCACCATCCCTATTCATCCCCGTGTGGGAGAATAAAAAATATAAATTATGGTTGGCAACAGTATATTCAGTATGACAACATTTCTCGGCAGTGTTTAAATTTTCCAGATTAACACAGAAAGGAACACTTTTAAGTTTTGAACTGCTTGATAAATTTATCTCCATGGGCTTAAGTTCTTACAAATAATAAACTACATGAATCTTCATAAGACAACCTAGAACAATCAGAGGAAGTAACCAACACACGAGAAATCATGCAACCACATTCCCACTTGATGGATGCCGCTTTTGCTCAAGAATAAACACCTGGCCTCCTTTTCACGGACCTAGCAGAGTTGAACAAAAGAAGTAGATCGATAAAGTCACCAAAATATATAATATAACGTGAGAAAAAATTCAAGACATCTCCACGTCTCATTTGTTGTTCAAGTTTTCCTGAATTAAGAAAAAATTCAAGACAATGATATGAAAGTTTTGTCATATAAAATGCCAAATGACAACCCAAGTAAATAACTTCTACGGGAGTGGAAATGAAGGGTTAGCAGCAGCTTGTGGGCAGTATAGCGTAGACATTGAAGACCCGTGCATAATCTTACAGGTACTGTCTATCTCCATAGTTTCAGTCCAGTAATTGAGTCTCGTTAGTGATAATATTGATACTGATATCACTTTTCAGCCCAACAAACAAATATAGAACCGTGGGCAGTGGGAAGATATGGGTAATGAGTAATATAGTTGATGTTCTTTCAGGCTTTCAACAATAATTTCATTGTAAAGTAGATATTGAAATTGTAGCAATATCTTATCTCGCAAAAGCAACACATGAGGTAATGATTGGATATTCAAAGCATTAGAAATATTAGGTTGCATAAGCTCATGACAGCGTCTTCTGGGCCGGGTGGACCCAAACACGTAGTTCCCCTCACTTCTCCGGCGCACTCCATTGTTAATTCCTTCGTCACTTCCTTCGCGCACAAGTGATCCACTGTCGATCTTCCCAACGACTTCTTCTTCTTCTCTCTTATTTATTTATTTTTAAGTAAATCTATTCATCATTGGTATTAGATTATAAGTTTATAAGTGAAATATAATAAATAATTTCTGATAATTTAATATCACATTATAAAATATTAAAAAATAATAGAAAAATAGATGATGAATAACTTACCTTTTTATTTTTTATTTTTTATTATTTCGTTCTTTTGAAACAATTGTCAGTTGTCAAGGTATTGGTACGGAGTTTAAACTTTAGTGTGTGCAAGATTGGGCCTGTCCAGCTCTGTTCTAATCCACTAACGATTACCTACTAATTGTGGGCCAATACTATTGGCCCAGAAACCAAAAACAAGTGAAAGGTGACACTTGGGATAGGTTAGTGTGACTTTCCTATTTAATTTTGAGCAATTTTATTACTGAAGTGCTTAGTTCTATAAGAGCTTCGAGAAAAAGTAACCAACAAATTAATATGGTTTGACGTGACATATCATATTAAATTATATTAATTTATAAATTTATTTTTATAAAATATATTTCTAAACCAAATATTTATCTTTTATTATCTAGTTACATGTGTTTGATACGGAAATTTTATAAATAATCTCATATATTTATCTCTTAAATAAATAATAATTTTAAATATGTCATATCAACGAGTGTGATTTTAAATAACAAAAATTAAAATAAAGAACGTCATTTCTCTTATCATAAAAGATGACTTGACAAGCATAGACAACATCGTAAGGATACTTTCCATTTTTGAGTTAATTTTGGGGTTCAGGTTGGAGATTTCTAGGCCACCTATGATCTACCACTTTTTCTCAAGAATCAAACCTAACTTTGGGTTTGAGTAAACTACCTTTGGCTCATCAATATGCACACATGATATAAAAGATGCTGGAACAGGAACTTCCCTACGTGGCTTAATGGATTTGGGTGAAAGGGTGAATGTCTTTCACTGTAACGACCAAATCATGATTATTTCAAAGTCCGTCCAATGATGTTTATAAAGAGAACATGATAATTTTGTCTTTGTAATCTTTAACAAATATCATTATTCCCATAATATTATAGCATATCCTATACTAATCCTTAAAGTGGGTGGTGGAAAATTTGGAAGATGTTCTGATTACCTGTCCGGTAAAGTGGGATCATCGGCTCCTGCTAGATTTTGCCCGTACAAGTATCAGCAATAAAATACCCCCAAATCCCACTGTTTTGACAAAAAAAAAAGAAGAGAGATTCCATATATTTTAAGGAAAAAGATGGGTCATTCACACGGTCGTTGTTCCTTTTGAAAAGAAAAAGGGCAAAAAAGAACCATCTCTTTAAAGTTCATAAACAGTGATGATGAGAAATGATGGGTGCAAAATAATAATTAAAAATAAGATATTTGTAGTTTAAAGATATATTCTTTTAAAAAAAAATAGTAAATTTGAGATTCATGTGAAAAAAATTATTTTTTAATAATAAATTATTTTTTTAAAGGAGTACATAGAGATTATATATTCTATAACTGTATATACCATTAATCTATAAATAATTAAATTAAAAATATAATTATAATGTTTTTGATAAAATAAATATGAGGCAAATTTATAAATTATATTAAAATCTTAAACCTTGGATGAGATTTCATCCATTGGACCCGACTGCAAGTTAAGGCCCCACACAATCAATAGTCTTTTGATAATCATGCAAATGCAAAGGTAAACGGCGCTATTTTAAAATTCAGAATGTTTGTGTGGGCTCCTCCCCCACTCGGTGCTCACAATATATATATATATNGATGAATAACTTACCTTTTTATTTTTTATTTTTTATTATTTCGTTCTTTTGAAACAATTGTCAGTTGTCAAGGTATTGGTACGGAGTTTAAACTTTAGTGTGTGCAAGATTGGGCCTGTCCAGCTCTGTTCTAATCCACTAACGATTACCTACTAATTGTGGGCCAATACTATTGGCCCAGAAACCAAAAACAAGTGAAAGGTGACACTTGGGATAGGTTAGTGTGACTTTCCTATTTAATTTTGAGCAATTTTATTACTGAAGTGCTTAGTTCTATAAGAGCTTCGAGAAAAAGTAACCAACAAATTAATATGGTTTGACGTGACATATCATATTAAATTATATTAATTTATAAATTTATTTTTATAAAATATATTTCTAAACCAAATATTTATCTTTTATTATCTAGTTACATGTGTTTGATACGGAAATTTTATAAATAATCTCATATATTTATCTCTTAAATAAATAATAATTTTAAATATGTCATATCAACGAGTGTGATTTTAAATAACAAAAATTAAAATAAAGAACGTCATTTCTCTTATCATAAAAGATGACTTGACAAGCATAGACAACATCGTAAGGATACTTTCCATTTTTGAGTTAATTTTGGGGTTCAGGTTGGAGATTTCTAGGCCACCTATGATCTACCACTTTTTCTCAAGAATCAAACCTAACTTTGGGTTTGAGTAAACTACCTTTGGCTCATCAATATGCACACATGATATAAAAGATGCTGGAACAGGAACTTCCCTACGTGGCTTAATGGATTTGGGTGAAAGGGTGAATGTCTTTCACTGTTACGACCAAATCATGATTATTTCAAAGTCCGTCCAATGATGTTTATAAAGAGAACATGATAATTTTGTCTTTGTAATCTTTAACAAATATCATTATTCCCATAATATTATAGCATATCCTATACTAATCCTTAAAGTGGGTGGTGGAAAATTTGGAAGATGTTCTGATTACCTGTCCGGTAAAGTGGGATCATCGGCTCCTGCTAGATTTTGCCCGTACAAGTATCAGCAATAAAATACCCCCAAATCCCACTGTTTTGACAAAAAAAAAGAAGAGAGATTCCATATATTTTAAGGAAAAAGATGGGTCATTCACACTGTCGTTGTTCCTTTTGAAAAGAAAAAGGGCAAAAAAGAACCATCTCTTTAAAGTTCATAAACAGTGATGATGAGAAATGATGGGTGCAAAATAATAATTAAAAATAAGATATTTGTAGTTTTAAGATATATTCTTTTTTAAAAAATAAAAAATTTAAGATTTATGTGAAAAATTTATTTTTTAATAATAAATTATTTATATAAAATGAGTACATAGAGATTACATATTCTATAACTGTATATACCATTAATCTATAAATAATTAAATTAAAAATATAATTATAATGTTTTTGATAAAATAAATATGAGGCAAATTTATAAATTATATTAAAATCTTAAACCTTGGATGAGATTTCATCCATTGGACCCGACTGCAAGTTAAGGCCCCACACAATCAATGGTCTTTTGATAATCATGCAAATGCAAAGGTAAACGGCGCTATTTTAAAATTCAGAATGTTTGTGTGGGCTCCTCCCCCACTCGGTGCTCACAATATATATAGATATTGGTGCTCACAAATTCACTCAAGATTTCTATGCTCCCTTTTCTTTTACCTTTTTAAGATTTCCTCCTAATACACTCTCTTTGTTTGGCTTTGTTTCCCATAATCACAATGCCAACCAATTCTTCCTTCTTCTTTTTTACCTGATCAATGCAGGTAGGTGCCTATTTGATGTATTAATGTTAATGTTTTGAAGATTTGCATTTATAGAACATTTGATTTTTTGCTCTCACCTCTTTTTTTCTTTGAACCCACAACCAATCTCACTCATATAAGGTGTGCCACCTAGTTGGACTACTACCCTGTCCTCGTTCTCCTCTTAGGGCTTAGAAGCCATTATTGTAGGACTTTTCTATTTGGATAGTGCTACAGGTTCCGATGCATCTGACCGATAACACATTTTGCCTTTTTTTATAATATATATTAAAAAACAAACAAACTGCTGCATCTGTCAAATGTATCAGTTCGATCAGTATTTTCCTTCCTATATATATTTTTTCTCTTAAAACAAAAAATTATTGAGCTATTCTGTTTCGACCATCTCCAAATACACGCAACATACCACCAATCTACAGAACTTAAAAAGCCATTCTTCAAAATGATGGGCTTGTGCGCCTCATGCATCACTCAAGATGGCGCTCGGACCCTAGAACCATCTATCACGGGAACCTCAATTGCCAAACCCACCGCTCCATTGAGTTATCTAGCTTTTGATCTTCAAGATTTGATCATTCACACCTCTTCAATATCGACACATGAATTCCAACTGTCAGTACAATTCTTTGTATTTCTCAAATATTTGCGAGATTATCATTGGTCCGACACTCCATTCTAACCCATTTGCCTCCTTTCCCTAAAGCTAGGAGTCGACACACTTCTCTATCAGCAGATAACAAATAAAAGTCTTTATCCATTGCTGCCCACCAAACCACCATAATTCTCATGATCACACGGCGATTTCTACCTTTCATAACCTACTGGCTCAGTCATTCTTTGCAATTTAGCCCTCAATTCAAGAGTCACACGAGTCTTTTAAGAAGAATGTGGATGCATTAAGTAATGGGTTTCGGCTCTTTGATTGGTTCTATTATCCAAGGGGACTGTGGGTTGCAATTATATCTATTGCAACATCTCACACTACAATAGAAACCTTGATAAGCTTTTATAGGATTGCCAATTCGAACCAACTGCAACTGCATGGCATATCTTCTTTTGGACCATGCATGTGGCAGATTGGCAATCTATTAGTCCTAACTTCTTCTCCTTATATTTTCTTTAATAAATCTTGATACACATAAGCCAGTTTGTTGCCACATCACTTATAGTGGGACCCATTATAATTTTTTTTTAAAAAATCAAAACACCAATAATTTTTTAGTATAGTTGAAGCTTCCACATCAACGATGTACTGAGTGTGTAAAAAACGAGATTTACAAATGGATTTTCTCTTTCTTTATACATTTTTTTTGACTATTTAGTACCTATCTAGAGGTTCTCAACCCCATCTTTTGAACCCTGTATTGTTATAATAAAATTGTTTGTCTATAAAAAAACATTTTCGGCTTAATCATTAGGGTTGTATTGTATGAACCACTGTATCTTGCAATAATAATGAGATAATTGTTTATACGACAAAAAACACCAATCTGTTTTTGAGATTGACTTAATTGCCAAAGGCATAGCTATTAAAGGACTTGAACGACAAGCGAATTTATATATATATATATATATTGATTTAATTTTTATCCCCACTCAACAAACTTCATTAGTACTCTACCGTTTTATAAAATTAAGGGTCAATAGATGAGAATCAAATTAAAAAATGGGGCTAGTTTTAATAAGATAATTATATGAATTCAAATGGAAAATGCTAGTTGAACCTATAAAAGTGTCTGATTGCCTTTTTTTTATTTTTTTATTTTTACTTAATAGTTAAAAAAGTGAATATTAATGAATTGGTATTTTTTTTCTGTGTTTTAAAAATGTTTAAAGATATATAAAATGATTATAAAAAAGAAGAAGACGAAAATATAAAAGTTCATTTGCACTTATTGGTTTGAATTCTTCCATTGATTATCGGTCCTTGTAGCACTACCCAATTCAAATATTATCTGAAAAGAATGAAATTTATGTATGTGATCTCAAATATCATATTTTTATTTTGCAATATAAAATCTCCAACAATTTTTGTTGCCATGGGTAAAATATAAAAGTCTCTCAATACAATTCTCATTTTGATTCAAATATTCCTCTCTCAAATTAAAGTCCTTGATTTAAGTGGTACAAAATAAAATAAAAAGTATAATATATGGTTATTAATGATGGCCATAACTTTTTATTTAGAATCTTAATTGGCTCTCTTCAAAAAAGGAAACATGAGTGGAAAACATAGAATTCCACTCTTACAACCCGATTACTTACTTCTTCCTAAAAATAATAGAAAATGAAAAATATAAGGTCTAAAATTTAATATGACTTTTCATGATAAATTAGATTGTAAAATATTTTTTTATTAGAAAATAGATATAATATATAATATTAAATTATGTCAACTTACAAATTTATTTTTTCATCAAATTGTTTTTATGAAAATATATATAAATTTTTTAACAAACTTAAAAATGAAACTGAGTGCAGCGGATGTGACTGTGATAAAAAACACGAAACTACTGAACTGGTGAGATTAGGGGAGCTCTGGTCCAACAAATTGTCTTAAAAAAGGGTGCAGCTACTATACCGTCCCAACTTTACCGTTGGGTTTACCGTTTAGTGTAAAAAAGTTTTTTTTTTTTTTTACTTTTCATATTTTTTAACATATTTAAATACATTTAAAAAATAAAAAAAAATACATTAATACATTTAAAATCACTTACTTAATCACTAAATAAATAAAAAAATTGACCAAGCGGTCTAATGGAGATATTAACTAAAATAGACATACTAGAATTTCTCCTTAAAAAATACTACTCCATCTAATAATAATTATAGAAAAATAATTTCATAAATTGATTTAATTTATCCACTAAATTATTTTTTAATTAAAATAATTTTATAATTTGATAAATCTCATTAAATTATATTAATTTATGAAATTATTTTTATATAATGACTAAAAGATTTTTTTTTTTTTTTTTTTTTTGAAAGAGAAATGGCGATTACAGAATGTGGTATGACTACAAATTACGAAATCAATCTGGGAAAGACAAACTTATCCCAGATTCGATGCTGCAGTGCTGAACTTTTAATTTAACTTTTTAAAACTTTGGTGCCAAAAGTCCAAATATGGTCCCACCTAAGATTTCTTTGGGACTCCCCAAATCTCCTCAATTCTCTCCCTTGTCGTGTTGGGCCACTGGCCGAGATAAGGTTTGAAAATTTGGAGTTTTATTAATTCTATTTAATTTAGAAAGATGCTCGGGGACCGATAAACTGGCCCCCAAATGGACCCATATATATAAATATATATATATTAACTTAATTACGAAGAAAGTATTTATTAATGAACTTTTTTTAAATATTTAAAGATATTTAAAAAATATAAAAAATAAACAAATAAATTACAATAATCAGTTCAAACTATCGATACTTTAGTTGGAAATTTATCTTTTGCTTCCTCTATCGTCAAGGTTGTTGTTGGTATATACTATATATATCGATGTGTCCACATTGTTAGCAGAAAAGGGACGACATCAAATTGAAGAGCAATTTGGTTTGGTTGGTTAATCTTAAATGAATCTTTATGGCTATTGGCACCTATTAAAATCAAGGGGACCCGCATTTAAATAACGTTATGCTTAGTTGTGACGAATTAAGGTATTAAGTGATATATAGCCAACTCTCTTGTACCTTTCGAAATATGGTCACCAAACTATGACTAAGAGTAAGGACCCGTATGCATACTTAGAATATTTCAGGATATTTATAAATAGTGGTGAAATGGTTTGAGTTAAAACATTTTATTGAATTTTGAAATATGAGAGAGAAGAAATTGAATAAAGCTATTATAAAGTTAAAAATTTGTTTGAATATAATTTTTTAATATAAGTTTTGTTTGAGAATTTGAAAAAGTAGTTTTGTTTGAGTATTTAAAAAAATTATAATGATTATGTAATGATTAGATAAAAAAAGTTCAAATGGTATGCACTTCTAACAAAAAATAATCCATTGGTTGTGCATCTCCAAATTAGTTTATTAGCAGTTCTACACTGACTTATGGGAATCTTACTTTATAAGCTCAGCTTCAACACTCAAAAACAACCTTGACAAGCTCCACATTCCATTGTTTAGTGTCTTGATCAAATACAGCTACCTTATCCTCTTCTTGCAATAAATTGACATCACTCTGAATCATAAAAGAGGTAGGTTGAGGCACCCATTTGTTAGACCAAATTTTGATAGACTCCCCATTCCCCACTCTCTAGATTAAATGTTCTTCAATAAGTGGTTTTGCGTCATAAAGCTACTCCATAAATACGAGGGTCTCCTACCCAGTTTTGTTTGGTGAAAATCCCCCTTCGTAAAATATTTAAGAGACGAAAATTTAGTAGCTAGAGAATGAGGAGTTTGCACCAATCTCCAGCACTGCTTGGCCAACATTGCCAAGTTAAAATTTTCAAAATTTCCACAAATTTAGCTTACCCCTTAGGTTCCAATTGACCCAATGAATCATTGTCTCATTGTCTTTCTGGCCCCACTAATAACCTTGCATTAATCTATTAAGCTCCTGCAAAATTGACTTTGGGATCTTGAAAACTCTCATACAACAGGTAAGGATTGCTTGTATCACAAATTTCAACAGTATTACCTTTTCAGCTTGAGAGAGAAATTTCATTTTCCAATTGCTGATCCTTGATCTCACTCTCTCTAGAATGCTAGTGAATGACCCTGCTCGAGACCTTCCCAATAAAGCTAGTAATCTAAGATATTTCTCATAGGATTGTGTAGATCTAATGCCAGCTATTTAAGTGATAATGCCCTTTGTTTCTTCTTTGGTATTTTTGCTAAAGAATATGGATGTTTTCTCATTGTTGAGTCTCTAGCCTAAGACTTGTTCATAGATCCCCAGTAACTTTAACAATCTGCTCCACTCTAGTGAGTTAGCCTTGTAGAAAAGCAAGCTATCATCTACAATAAAGAGATGGTTGATGTGGATCTAGCCTCCTTGAGCCATTGGGATACCAGTTAAATGACCTACAACTTCAACTTGATTTAGTAACTTATTAAGTGCTTCAAAGCAAAGAATAAAAACAATAGGGTGATAGGGGATCGCCCTGTCTAATACCTCATGAGGCATTTAATTTTCCATGGGGGGCTCCATTGATGATAATGAGTAGAATATTGTTGATACACATCTCATAATAAGCTCAATCCATCTACTAATAAAATCCATCTTCTTCAGTACAGCTTCCTAAACAAACCACTCAATTCTGATATAGGCCTTACTCATATTGAGTTTCAAAGCCATAAAGCCATTCTTACCTTGTAGTTAGCACTTCATGGTATGTATTGATTCATAAGCCACAATGATATTATCACTGATCAACCTTCCATGTACAAATGCACTCTAAGTTGGTGATCTAATTGAAGGGCAAATAGATTTGAGCTCATTAGCCAACACGTTAGCTAGAATCTTATATAACACATTGCACAGGCTAATGGGTCTAAACTTAGTGACTTTGTTTGGATTTTTAACACCATTTCCAACTATCTCCTAGTGATTTTGAAAGAAAGCTCCAAGGAAACCATCGAGAGTAGGAGAACTTAGTGAACTCATTCGAAACACTGCAACCTCGACTTGTTTTGTAGTACACTCGCCTTTGATTCATGTCCTCAAGGACAACAGGGCTAAGAG
>QEOT01006116.1:439231-456165 GCA_003123785.1 Pterocarya stenoptera
CTATTTGAAAATCTATAAGGAATCGATTCTCCACCACCTCTTTAAATGTAAAACAACCTTCTGTTTTCGGAAAGTTTAGAGTTGTTTGAGTAAACTGCTCGGGCAAACTTAACTGTCATCTTTCTCCTACTTTAATCATAGAGTTTGGTTGGTACTCAATAACTCGATCTATGTCTAAAATTAATTTCTATATTTTTCTAATAGGGAGAAATGAGACTGTGTACGTACCAATTACGTGTTTTTATAATATTTTGCATTTTATATCATATGGCAAATAATAGACATAATTAAGCTAATTTGTTGAAGTTTGAATCTCAATCGACAACGATCGAGAAGCGTCATGTACAACTAATAGTTTCAACGAACTAAACAAAACATTTTTCTATCTCTTATAAAAAAGCGTAAACAAATTATTTTAAGTTTTAAAACTATAAATTATTTGAATATTTAGTAATAAGCTAAATTGATCTTAAAATTACTTCTACTCGTATATATGCAGAAGAAAATATATTTATGGGGCGTTTGATTCGAATAATCTCATCATTTATTTCAATATCTTCATTTTTAAGAATGTGATTTTTAAAATCAAAATTCCTTGGTACGTCATATTTGGCAATAAATAAGAAAATATAATATGTCTTTAAGGTACGTAATATGGAATTGTGCTTGGTTTATCTGTAGACATTATAGGAATTCCATATCTTTTTCAAAATACCTTTATATTTTTCACTTAAAAGTACATAACATATTTCAATATATAAATTTTAAAATTAAATGAAAACGAAAGGAATAAAAACTACAAAAATTAAAAGAAACCAAAGAAAATGAAAACCGAGAAAAACTAAAAAAATTAAAAAAAAAACATATCATACTCTAATTCCACTTTCATTTTGTTTACGACGAGATGATATTATTTACAATTTTTTGAATTTTTATTTTAAAAATTAAAGATAATCGAAAGATAATAAAAAATTATCACACTTCATGTAGAAAAATAAAAATAAGATGAAAGTGTCATATTAAACCAGGTCAATTACAAAGTACAATGATAATATGACTTTAGAGCATACTATATGATCAAACAATTGTCTTGCATTTAAGCATAAAAACTATATATAAACCATGATATTTTTTCAAATATAAATTATATATAATGTTTAAGTATTTATTAATTGATTATCTCTATCTAAATAAAAATATATTTAATATCCTTCATTTTCCCTCGAATAAAATAATCCAAGCAAAATATTCTCAACAAAACACTAATATCAAGCAAAGCACGAGGTGGCACGTGCACTGCTGTGCTGTCTTTTTTTTTTTGGGTTTTGTTTGTTTTTTTAATAGAATGATTGCTGTCTATCTTTATGTCAAAAGAGAAGTTAAAAAAACCACCAAAGGAGAGTCGTGGGAAGCTGTGAAACTTACCACCTGTCAGACTGTACGAACGACGTAGTAAAATGTTACCGGTAAAGGCCGTAAAAATAATTTTGTCCCGTCCTTTTTATGCCGCCGATTCCCGAGTCATCTTCCTGTCGCTCTTTTCTTCTCAAATTTTCTCTCCTTTTTCCCACCACCTACGGATTTGACAAGCCGGTCCTCCCATTGACCTCCAGTCAACTCCCCCCCCCCCCCTCTCAATCTCCACCAATTGCTGTGTCGTGCCACACACGTCCGAGATTGACCAAAATCTCGCGTTTGGTCTCGGTCGCGACCACTCACGAAACTTTCGGGACAATCGCGAGATGTCGGGGCTGTGATTTTGGAGATCTGCACAGGATATCAGAATCTCAGCTATATGAGATTTGTTAGAGAGAGAAAGAGAGGATCTGATTTGAGATAAGGACTCGTACAGAGAGACGGTGTGTGTGAGATTGAGACAGAGACATTTCCATTACTGCGTATAAAAAAGATTGCTCGCTGACGAAGAGAGGAACTCCGTTTTGTTTTTGCTTCTTCGAGAGAGAATCAATATTTCGAAATTTGAAACCACAAAAAAAGCTTTTCACTGTAAGACGAAGACCTTCTGACTCGGAGATGGAGGGGGGGAACGTTGTTGTTTCGCGGCGAAGTAACGATGGTTTTGGTGTTTCGCCTTATGATCCCGAAGAAGCTCACGTTCTGGCCGTTGATGACAGCCTCGTTGATCGGAAGGTCATCGAGCAGCTCCTTAAGATTTCTTCTTTCAAAGGTTTGCCTCTTGATACGAGAGTCCACTTTTTTCTTTTCTTCTTTTGTTTATTTCATCACGGAATTCTGATTGAATAAACCGTTGGAATGTCCAGTAACGGCCGTGGATAGCGGAAGGAGAGCCCTGCAATTCTTGGGGCTGGACGAGGAGAAGAGCTCCTCTGTTTCTTTTGATGTGAGTTTGAACAGAATTTCATGCATGTGAAAAAAAAAAATTCCAAATTCACATTGTCAAATTTTCATTTCCGTTAATTGGATTCAGCTTCTGTGCATCAGAGGTTCTGATTTTCAGCTGGGTGTCACTTTTAGGGCTTGAAGGTGGATCTGATCATCACAGACTATTGTATGCCTGGAATGACCGGATACGAATTGCTCAAGAAAATCAAGGTTAGAAAATTCCACATAATTCACTTCCTAAGACGAAATCTAAACCGATTTTCGTTCGGTAAATCTAAACAAGCTTTGTTGACACAGGAATCCTCTACTTTCCGAGAGATACCTGTGGTGATAATGTCTTCCGAGAACGTCTTGGCGCGAATTGACCGGTATTTCTTCTTTTCAAACAATCAAATCTATATTCAGTGAACAATATTGTCATTCGAGAACTGGTAATCAAGTCTTTTATCTTCAATTGGAAATTTGTGTGGCGTAGATGTTTGGAGGAAGGGGCGGAGGATTTCATAATGAAGCCGGTAAAGTTATCGGATGTGAAACGTTTGAAGGATTACATGATGAGAGAGGCTGGATTTGGAAGTGAGAATAACGGAGGAATCTACAAGAGAAAGCTACAAGAGAGTTGTGATCTGAATTCATCAGAACCGCCAGTTACGTCCTCAACGTCGCCGTCGCAGTTATCAGAATCGCCGTCGCGGTCGCCTATATCATCGCCATCGGTACCTTTGTCTATCCCCACACCTTTGGATTCTCCGATTAGACGGCTTAAAATGACGGACACCGGATGATCGATCTAGATCCATTCATACCTGTTTCACTCTACAAGTCGGAAATCCTCCAATCCATGCAATTACGTCCCTTTCTTCTCTTCCCTGAGTCAGAAGACTCGGAAGTCAGAACTGCAATTCTCCGTTACATGTAACGGTTTTTGTTGCATTACGGGGTTGTCTTTTGGCGTCATTTGTTTTGTTTGTTCCTACGAGGACGATGAGCTCCAGTCACTAATACTGAATTACTGATAATTATAACCGATTTACGTTATTACTTTAAGACGAATCTAGCTATCCGATTCAAATTTCTTCGTGGAGGAAATAAAAAGGAGTTATGGCGCCCGTTGAGAGCACAAATGTTAAGTATATGAGATTTCTTATCCATCAATCACCATTCTAACTTTTTCATAACACAAGGGGTGGGGAATTTTTCATACAATATGGAGATACTTTTTATAAGTTGTGGGGTGTGTAGTAATGAATAGTGACTGATGAGAATAATTTTTTTTTAGATATTTAATTTCCAAATATTACTTAAATATCAAATATTTTTTAATTTTAAATATTTTTTATTTTATAATTATTTAATTATTAAAATTTTTTAAAATTTTAAACAAAATATAAAAAAATATAATATTGCTTTTTTAAATTTTAAAGTATAAATATTTTTAATTTTTTAATATTTTTATTCAACCTTTTTTTTCTTATTTTTCAAAATCTAATAAAATATCTCTATTATTAACATATATTTCAAGTATCCAAATGGACATAAAATAAGATTTAAAGTTAATGAAGAAAGTGCAAAATGGGATTGCAAATATGGATTAGAATTTTGTATAATTTTCTGAGTCAAAAACTTGCACATAATTCTCACTCAAATATTTTAAGTCCACCATGAAATTTAGGTGTTAAGATATTCAGAGAAAATGTCAATCTCTTCGAATTATATAAAAGAAAATAGTACTCGAGAAAATTATAGGTAGAATATGTCAATCCGGGGGTGCTGCAGAGATTGTTGGATAAGGGGATTTGGTAAGAGATTTGAGAAGATCTTGTCTGCTGGAAAGAATATTGGAATTGGGATGTGAAATGAATGATGTTGGAGATGTACCCTTAAAGCCTTTTGAGTTGGGTGGAAGTGGGGCTGAACTGTTTGTCTAATTGTCTCTCTGGGAGTGGCATGCTAGCTAGCCCTTGCCCTTTGTCTGGCCCAAAAGGGCTTAAAACATTAACAAAAACAACACCCGATCAAACAAACAAAAACCACACATGCATGTTGCTGTCATACCCGCTGTTTGTTTCCACTTTCCAGATCAATCATTCGACCCTACCTCTGTGTGAAGAAGTGGTGTTTGGTTGCGTCCACAACATTATTTTGCTTTCCTCTGGTTTCTTGTTTTCCCCAGTAAACAAGTGCCCTTTCTGTAGACTGCTTATCCTTTTCAATGGTGCCAAGGGGAAGGGATTTTCTTCAAAGACAATTGCAATAAAACACAACAGTCGATTTCTATCTGTTTTGTTTTTTATTTTGTTTGTCTAAATTAAAGTTAATGGTGCGTTTAGGTTAATTGTTCAACTTGTCATTTTATCTAATGTCAATCCATCCCATGACATGCATGGACTTGAGTTCAAGCTTCCCAATGGTCATCCAATAAGCCTTTAATTACGCTTGAATTGGGCTGAAAGACGACAATTATGAGGATAATTAATATTATTTTTTTAATGAAGTAGCCGTAAGTTTAGGAAAGGTGGATGCCTTGATTTGATCTTAACAATAGCAATAAAAGATGTGGTTGTGCAGCTACATTATCTTTCAAAGAAAGTCATGCAATATTTGTGATTGACATGTATCACTTTATCTTTTGTAAGATCGGCCCAAGACCATGAACGACCCATACTGCGGGCCCAAAAGGAAAACCAGGATCGAGACGCTACGGTTTGGAGTTAAGCCGCCAAGTAAGAAACTGTATGGCGAGAAGTAAGCAAGGAATGTGTAGGAAGCAAACAAAATACCTTCACATTTTCTTATTATTTATCTACACTCTACACTTTATTTTTTTTTAAATTTTTTTTATCAAATTTTTTTTATATAAATAGTGAATAAAAATTTAAAATAGTTTAAAAAAAAAATTCAAAAAAAAAAAATAAAATATATTAAAATATAAAATATAAAATATGAATGAATAGTAAGAAATCCAATAGTAAAACCAAAAAGGCCATGACCGCTAGGTGAGACAGAGACAGAAGCGACATAGATAGGTGAGGTGTAGCCGGAAATGAAAGATCAAGGAGTCGGAGAGGGCCACACTGGATGAAGAGACTCTCAAGAATTGGGCTGATGGGACATGTGACAAGACACAATATAATTAAGTTCCGTTTATTTATACAATATTTTTATTTCATTTTATCTCATTTTAATTATTACAAAATTTTTAAATTCTCATATAAAAATATAATAAATAATTTAAAATTTTCAAATCTTAAAATAAAAATAATATTAAAAAATATATTCTAACAATATTTTATTCAAATACTATTTAAAACATCTTATCTCATCTCATCTAAACTGTATATCTAAATCCAACCTTAGACTATTAGTAACTCTTAGAGCATCTACATTAACTTGGCCAAATAGAAAAATTAGTTAAAATTTATATAATTGATGTAAAAAATATCTCACATTAAATTGATCAAATCTAAAATAAGTAGACTTCTGCTACAGTGGTTAGTCAAAGATAAAGAACCACAATTACCAAATCTTAAAATATTAATTTCTCACTTCAAGTAAAAATATTATTTAGTTTGTAATTAAGAAATTTAGAGAGAATTTTAAATAAGTTTAAACAAATATTTTTTGTTATTAACATTAAATAATTTTTGAAAATATGATTTTTTTATTAATTTAATTAGAATATAATTATTATTAATATTAAATTGGTAGAATTATAAAATGCGATATAAATAAATTAAATTAAATAATTATTAATTATATAGAGAGTGAATAAATAATTTAATGTGAAAATTAAATTTAAATAGAATACGTAAATAAAAACAAATGTGATATTCGTTAATCTTTAAAGATACATTTGACCGAGTGAAAGAGGATGTTCTTAGACAGCGATCACAATGTACGGACAAATTACTGTAAAGAAGTGAAATCATTTACATTAAATGTACGGGCAAAATGACTCGATTTATATATAACCACTCAATGGTGTGGCAGGGAAAGAGATATTTCCATTAAAGATACGCAAAAAAGCAAGTTCTCCCTTTAAAGTCTAATACAGTTCGTTTTAGAAAACTTACTCGAGCATCGGAGACATCCCCTTCCGGGATTACCCGACCATTTCTCCTTTGCAAGCTTAGAACAAAAAGTGATGGTGGTACTGACATACGAGAAACTGTATCAACAATCTTTATCCCCAAGGTCCCAAAAACTAGAATAGCATTTCTTAAACCATGACATGAAGTTTCCTGACAATATCTCCCATATTCATTCTTTATTTTGGCGATTCCAATGAACAAGAAATGGCCAATTCAAAACTAATAGTAAGCACTTGTGCATATTTGCATCCATCCAACTAATTCTACTCTCAACATGCCTTATTATAATCTCCTTTCCTAAAAACAGGAAAAATGAAAAATGATAGAACAAAATAGCATTTGGACTTTGGAGTCATATATTTATATATATATATATATNGATTTATATATAACCACTCAATGGTGTGGCAGGGAAAGAGATATTTCCATTAAAGATACGCAAAAAAGCAAGTTCTCCCTTTAAAGTCTAATACAGTTCGTTTTAGAAAACTTACTCGAGCATCGGAGACATCCCCTTCCGGGATTACCCGACCATTTCTCCTTTGCAAGCTTAGAACAAAAAGTGATGGTGGTACTGACATACGAGAAACTGTATCAACAATCTTTATCCCCAAGGTCCCAAAAACTAGAATAGCATTTCTTAAACCATGACATGAAGTTTCCTGACAATATCTCCCATATTCATTCTTTATTTTGGCGATTCCAATGAACAAGAAATGGCCAATTCAAAACTAATAGTAAGCACTTGTGCATATTTGCATCCATCCAACTAATTCTACTCTCAACATGCCTTCTTAGTTCTTATAATCTTCCTTTCCTAAAAACAGGAAAAATGAAAAATGATAGAACAAAATAGCATTTGGACTTTGGAGTCATATATATATATATATATATATATAAGTACTTCAAAAAAAAGAGAGGAATGATAATTTTATATATTATCAAACATCATGACTAAATCATGAGAGTACAAAGAGCTTAAAGCAAAATAGTTGAGTAGTAAAAAACGCAAATGAATTATAAACACAATAAGATCACCAATCCTCAGTGTTCTTTCCACCAAGGGTCTTTTTTTCTCTTTTATTGAAATAGTAAATAAAAAAGGGTCAAAGACATTGGGACTGTTACGTAGTGTGACAAATCGTTTTTTGGAGGATTGAAGTACAAAATCGCTGCAAACGTCTGGATGATTAAGCCAAAAATACCGTGTGAGACCATTAAATTGGCAAGAATGAGGAACGATGGCTCAGTAAGCATACACATCCAGAATGGAGTCGAACACCGGTTCAAGCAACAAAGGCGCTTCAAGTGGTCACTATGCCTCTTACAACACGTAACAACGACAATCTGAAGTTTAAAAGATCAAGTTGGGAGGAGGTGCAAAAGAAGCAGGAGAAAGGGCTATGTTTCAATTGGTATGAAAGTTTCACACAGAGACACAAGTGTCGGACGCCTCAAGTCTTCCTTCTCGAAATGGTAGAAGATGCAAAGTGGAAAGAAACGGAACAATTAAAAGGACAGTTTCCATTGTTGCACCTTGAGGACAAGGTTGCTGTGAAAGAGGGGGAGGAATGATGGAATTGGAACTTTGGAGTCTACAACGATGTGGAGAAGCCGCAGTAAAGTAGAACACAAAGCAGAGTGAAGTTGTGTTTTATTACAGGAAGAGTTATTATGGCTGTTAGTTGTTTTATTGCTTTTAACTAGTTCATGTCAGTTAGGATTGTTATTGTTATTCTAATTTGAATAGGAGTATGATTGTTATTTTTATTAGAATAGGAGTAGGTTTCCGTATATGGCCAGGAGTGCGTGACTATAAATATTGGAGTCTGTAGTTTATTTGGTATAATCAGAAAGAATATAAAACTTATTGTTTGTTCCAGCTAAGTGGATCACAATTTATCACTTTTGATCGTAATAAGATCCTAGTTCCGTTAGCAGTTCACGTAGTAAAGATATATGAAGCCACAACAATTCCACAAAGGCATGGGCAATGGCTTTGCACTCGGACTTGGTACTTGACCTAGACACCATCCATCAGTGTGTCTCGACATCGATGCATCTCTAATTTCTCCAATAACGCGTGAAATCCAAGAATTCCAAGTTCTGTCACCATGCATGGTAGCCTAAGGTGTGAAGTCGATGACTCTTGTGAAAGAAACGCTGTTGTACATGATGAGTGACATAATCAAATTCGATCAATCCCAGAAATAAAATAGAGGTGAAGTGTGAAATCGAGAAACCCGGCCTTCAGATTAGCTTTCAGCACCTAAATGTCAATGCCCAAAGCGATGCTATCACTATCACTAGTCTTCATGAATTGAGTCAACTTTAACAAAGTTCAGCCTAGAGTTGACTATCCATAGATACTGAGAGACACTATAAATTTTAGAAGATTGGCTGTCGGGCTTTCTGCCCACCACATGTGGTTTTCTATCCGTTTCCTTTATTATGTTCACAGTGCTTTTTTGGACCTTTGGTTACAATTTTTTTTCTTTTTTTCTTTTTCTCCAGAAAATGAGAGTTTATATGAAAACTTCAATTGGCTGCATTTGGATTTTGAAGTAATATTATATATTATAAATTGATATGTAAATAGTAGTGTTTTATAGATCCTATTGAGATATGTTTGAACATAAATATCTTGATATGTATGTTTGAATGTGTAAAGTAAGTTGAGATGTATTTTAACTTTTTATGAGTAGTAGAAAAAGTAGTGGGTCATATCAATGATTAATTGAGATGAGTTGAGGTAATTTCATCTTCTAAAATCTTTTTAAAAAAAAATCTATTTCAGCTATATTCATAAATCATTACTCAAATACAAATGTTAAAACAATTTTTATAAATATCAAAACAAAAATTACTTTAAAAAATAATATTTGCAACAATCTTTTTAACTCTACCTATCCATTTTCACAAATACCAGTATAAAACTAATTTTGGAAAATGATTTCATTCATAATTTTCTCTTCCATTTTCATAACCAAACATATGGGATTGGAATCTGTTGTGTTGTGTTGGGTTTGGGTCATATCAAGTTAGGTATGGATAGTATATAAATTAATTCTAGCCGATTCATTTGATTAAACGTGTCAATCCCTCAACCAAATCTCCTAATTTCGTACTCCGTAATTTGCTGATTTTGACAAAAACCATTAGCTTCCTTGAATGCTTTTATTCAAATTATGATGATGACCCAAATGCTTGAAAGTTCTTGTAAATTTATGCAAATACAACCATCAAGGAATTGATGCCTCCAAATTGTACAAGTTGTCTCAAATAATAATTTGGGAGTATGTTTGAAATCGGACCATAGTTTGTGGATTTTTATTTTGAGCAATCTAGGTGGTTTGGACAGCGAATTGAGATGAGATCAAATAAAATAAAAATTGAAAAAATTGAATTGTTTGTTATATTTTGTTTAGGAATTTGAAAAAGTTGTAATGAGATAAGTTGAGATGAACTTATTATTCAAACTTGGGTATACTTGGAAACACAACTGTTGTCAAATATTCTCAACCTTATCATTCAAAGATACATACTAAGTACAAACCAGTCCTAAATATTAAGATAGTCCAGTGATTTGAATGTAAGATAGACTCTTTCTAATTTAAAATAATAAAATCGAGTGGGAGAGGAAATGATCAGAAAATGCCAACATTTAACGCGGAGTAAAGCCATGATCAGATAATACGACTCATATTTTATTGTTGTAAAAGAAAAGGTGAAGAAAAAAACAAAAGAAATAGCATGAACAAGAGATGGTATAAACATTGCAGGCTTGTCAGGATTTGGAAGGAGACGAAAACAAAGAAGAAGTCGCGCATGATTTTGAGTAAGTACTGACCTAGGAAACAACATAGTTTTTTCCCGATGAAACAAGGGCCAAAAACACGGACACGGCAATAGTTGTCGGCACATATATTTGCCAAATCGAGTTCACATAGATTGGTCACACTATAAACTGCATTCTAATTTCCCGGAACCTTCTTTCAACTTTCAAATTTGCCGGATAGTGAAGTCAATACAGGCAAAAAAATAAAAAATAAAAATTCAATATTTAGTTTACACTTTTTGTACATTTTATTAATGTGGTTGACTGTATTATTTTTTTAAAATAAAATAATTATTTCAACCAATCATATTAAAAATATATAAAAATAATTATATATAGCAGAACTAAAAAAAAAAAAAATACTTAATAAAAGTTGACATCGCCACACTAGCCAAGCTTCTTGTTAAAGAGAAATTCGCAGGGTGGGCGCTAGGGGAGGGAGAGGTCCATTTTCATCTTTGATTTTGTCTCTTAAATCATATTTATTTATTTATACCACATATTTTAGAATAAAAACAACTCGATGTAATTGAAAATAGGGTGGAGTACAATATTGCTTATTTTCCTAATTGTAAAGACCACAGCCGAAATACAAAACTAAAGATACTATTGTATATATTTTATAGATACATATTTATCTAGATATATAAGATCTTAAATACAAAAAAATATAAAACAAAACAACTTAAACGTTTTTATTGTTGTGTTGGGTCCACAATAAATTTTATGGATCCTTAGGGTTGGTGTCTTCTTTCTTTTATATCTATATCCCACAAAAATTTCTCCCAATTGAGCACATCTAGCATATTTTTTCATAGTAGCAAGATCACTATAACTGACTCTATTCAGTTCGCCGCCATAGAACTCCACAATTACATCTACTTGTTCGACACTATACTTCAATTCTGCCCTTCTAAAAGGAACATCTACTCTAACAAATCCGTCTCCGTCTACCAAAACAACTAGAAATGTTTCAAAAAATGTAGGCATACGATATACAAAAAGTTCACGATTATTTACTCACGATTCATACAATGTCCACATGGATTGAAAAGTTACTTTTTATGAGTTATTTAACTGCGATAGTTAATTTTATTAAACTTTTGATCTTGAAGTGTAGAATTATTCAAGAGATTCTAGTAACCTAACAAGTGACATAGATGTGTAATCACAATAATTTAATGTGAGCTATAAGACGAGAAAAGATTAAGGCTTGTGAGAATTCAATTATACTTTATTTAAAAATTTAAATAAATAAATAAAAATTAAGGTATAAATATTTTTGTAATAGCTGATGTGGTTAGCTTTCATATAAGTAATATATATTTTTTTTAATACAGTAATATATTTAGTATAACAAAATGCAAACTTATGGATTTGGATATGGATATTATTTTGTGCACTCATTTTAAGTTACCTAACAAGACTCCGGATTGCAAGAAGAAACTCTCAACCACAATCATAAGGCTGTGAGAAAAAGGAAAAGGAAAAGAAATATATGTTGATGAAGTCTTCCCTTTGACATTATCTTGTTAAGATATCTCAACCATATACTTTTTCCTCTGTGATTTATGATTTGACTATAATGTGGCCGATTTTACTCTTTCCGCCCATCATTTTTTATTTTCTTGAAAAGTTCTGCCCATATATATATATTTTAATATTCTGCCCATAATTATAGTTTGAAAGATTAACCACTACTTTCACCTCCGTGCACCAAATAACTCATAGCATATGGTGAATATTTAACGTGATAATTAAAGAGCATAAATCTTTCTTCTTCTTTTTTATAATTTAAATTCGAATAATTAATAAGTTGATGTGATAACTGATAAGTGCATAATATTTTTAAAAGAAATATTTAGGTTTCGAAATAAAATATTATTAAAATATTATTTTTATTTTAAAATTTAAAATATTAAATATTTATTATATTTTGTAGGGAGTTTAGAAAATAGATAATGATATGGTTACTACTTCCTACTATTCGTTCGCTACTCCCTTTAATTTATGTTATAATTCTTTCTTTTACTTAATAGTGAAGGAAGTAACTATTAGTGAAATTATATATTTTTTAATTTTTTCTTAATGATTAAGGATGTTAAAAATATACTTAAAAATAATAATAAAAATAAATAAAAGTTTCAAATACACTATAAAGTAATAAATGGGTTGTAAGAGATAGTAGACCTATAATTATCCTTGAAAATTTTGTAATGATTAGATTAGATTAGATTAGATGAAATGGTTTGTTTAACCAAACGAGACCTTAGGTGTCGTTTAGATAGTGAATTGAGATGAAATAAGTTGAAATGCAAGTTAAAAGTTAAATAGAATATTGTTAGAATATTATTTTTTAATATTATTATTGTTTTGAGATTTGAAAAAATTGAATAATTTATTAAATTTTGTGTGATAATTTAAAAAAATTGTAATTATGAGATAAAATGAAATGAAATACTTTCACTATCTAAACAGAACCTCTTCACGTAAATCTTACATAAAAAAATACATGATGTAGTTTAATCATGTGATCCATCATATTAAAAAATTTTATTTTATTATAAAATAGATCTAATTGATTATATTTAATCGTAATTTCCTTTTTTTATTATTTTTGAAAAACTTGTATATAGACCTACACTTCCTTTTTTACGAAGAAGCCTCCTATGTCAATCTTTAAAGGCTAAGAGTTTTAAAAATCTATGTACTTTGTCTCGTGGTATCTAGAGGAAGTTTGGAGGATAATTATGTCCATATAATAATTAAAATTAATTATTTTTATTAAGACAGTTTAACGCGTAAACAAGCTGTATAATACATGAAAATGGCGTCCCCGTCATTCTGTCATTGCTCTTTTTCTGGCCATATGTACACAAAATGCGAGGAAAGATTAAAGGAATGACAACTAACAACAAACACTTTGTTTTGAAATTGTCAGACAAAATCCCAAATGCCACACGACAGAGAATAAACCTCCAATCTCTAGAATACACAGAGAATAGAGCGGCTTCTGTTTCTATGTAATCTCCTGCAGAACCTACCTTACGCATGATCATGGCTATCATCATGCTTCAGCCGCGTCTTTCTCTGCACCTTTTCTTTGCGTTTCTCATTTCTGCGCTTCCTCTCTCCCAATGCCAATACGGTTCTCCACAAAATATCGAGACTTTCTATGATCCTTTTGAAGCTCCATCTCCGGCCCCAGCACCCGCCCAGCCTCCGCCGACATCGCCGTGGGGAGTTTCACCGCAAACGGCACCGAAGTCATCGACAAATAATAAGATTGCAATAGCCGTAGCCGGTACCGCAGCAAGCACTCTGGTTCTTTCGGGATTACTCTTCTTTTTGATCCGGAGGTGCGTTGCTGCGAGACGCGGAAGAGAGAAAGATCTTACTGCTTCCAACGAAGATCGGCCTGCAGGCCAGCGCAATGAGTCTCCGAGGTTTGATGGGGATCTTAACGGGTTCGTTGTTGATGAAAATGGCTTGGATGTGCTTTATTGGAATAAACTTGAAGGGAAAAGCTCCACGAAGAATCTGCGTAAAGGGGAATTATCTAATCCAAAAAAGGAAGCAGAAGAAGAGAAGAAAGAACTAGAGCAAGATTCAGGGACGTCTGAGCCTACGCAAGAAGTCCCTCTGCTCCGAGGGAAGTCTTCAACTTCTCACATTAAAGTCGTACCAGAAGAGGATAATAACCCGAATCCTGAGGAGCCAAAACCATTAACTCAACAATCAACACCTCCGCCTCCGCCTCCACCGCCACCTGTATCGTCTTATTTGGCAATTTCTAGGGCTGCACCGCCTCCCCCACCACGAATTCCGGTTAAGAAAACTACCACTCCAACACCACCTCCACCACCTAAGGCAGGTAGTATGAACTCATCATCAAAACCGCCCCCGACGCCACCAAAAGGGATGCCAAGTGACAATAAACCAGGAGATCCTTCGTCTGGAACCGTAAAAATGAAGCCACTGCATTGGGATAAGGTCAATACTAATAATACAAATCATTCCATGGTGTGGGACAAAATCGATCGTGGTTCTTTTAGGTAATTGTGATAAATTTGCATGTTGGGATTCGGATAGATTATTATATGTTTCTCACCTTTGGCTGGTTTTGCTGACTCCAAGTAATCTCAAATTTGATCATTCAGGTTTGATGGGGATCTCATGGAACACCTCTTCGGCTATGTTGCCACCAACCGATTGCCTCCTCAAAGAAACAACAACTCAATGGATCGAGGCAATCCCAATTCTGATTTACCAGCACAGATATTTATCCTCGAACCTCGAAGATCTCAGAACATTGCGATTGTTCTAAAATCTCTGGCGATCTCTCTGGAAGGAATCCTTGATGCAGTCACTGAAGGCCAAGGCCTTGATGCAGATACCCTTGAAAAGCTGACCAAAGCTGCCCCAACCGACGAAGAACAGTCCCAGATCCTACAATATGGTGGAGACCCCACAAGACTAGCTAATGCCGAATCCTTCCTCTACCACCTCCTGAAAGCTGTTCCATCAGCTTTTACTCATCTCAATGCCATGCTTTTCAGATTGAATTATGACTCAGAGATTCTTCAGCTTAAGGAATCTATACAAACGCTCGAATTAGGCTGCAACGAGCTTAGAACGCGAGGGCTGTTTATGAAACTGTTGGAAGCAATCCTGAAGGCTGGCAATCGCATGAATGCGGGTACCGCCCGTGGGAATGCTCAAGCCTTCAATCTTAATGCTCTTAGAAAGCTCTCTGATGTTAAAAGTACCGATGGAAAGACCACTTTACTCCATTTTGTCGTGGAAGAAGTAGTTCGGTCCGAGGGAAAAAAGTGTGTTATGAACAGGAACCATAGCTTGAAGCGCAGCAGCAGCAACAGCAGCTCTAATCACGAGAGTTCAAAAGCAAAGGAAGAAAGAGACAAGGAATATAAAATGCTTGGATTACCAATTGTGGGAGGCCTCAGTGCTGAGTTCTCTAATGTAAAGAAAGCAGCCACTATAGATTATGACACCTTCGCCGGCATGATCTCAGCCCTGACAACCCGTGCAGCAGAAATTCGAGCACTTGTGTCTCAATGTGCCAATGATAGAGGAGGGTTTGCGAGAGAGATGAAAGGTTTTCTTGAAGAAGCAGAAGAAGCACTAAAGGTATTGGGAGAGGAAGAAACGAGGGTGATGGAGCTTGTCAAGAGAACGACAGAATATTATCAAGCAGGAGCTTCAAAGGTCAAGGGAGCATTCCCACTTCAACTATTTGTTATAGTTAAAGATTTTCTTGGGATGGTTGATCAGGCCTGTGTTGAAATTGCACGAACCCTACAGAGGCAGAAGACATCGACAGCAACAACTTTGGGATCATCATCACCAAAGTCGCCGCCTTCAAAGACCGCCGTGAGGTTCCCTAACTTGCCGGAACATTTCATGTCAGACAAGTCAAGGAGTAGTTCTAGTGAATCAGATGATTTGTGAATTAGGTACTTTATCATGCAAGATTTTTTTCTTCTTTTGGATAGGAAAAGTAGAAGAATTTTTGTTCACTGTAGATATGCTACACATGATTTAAATTGTGAAATGAACAGCTCAAAGTGAATTTTATCAAATTCTTTACTAAAACACATGATTTAATGTTGATTCTTCTAAAATACAGTTAAGGATGCGAGGGAATGAGTTAATTATGTTCACACCCAAACTTATTTCCGGGCGAATTCTTCTGTAGGCACCAGATAGACGAATTTATTTTTACAGATCAAAACGTCCAAATGAACAGACTGATTTTTCTTTATAAAGATCTTCATCTCAACGCTGATATGCTTGAAACATAATACAACAAGAACATATGAAACCGTAGAAATAAGAGGAATAGAGGAATTGGTGGGATTTTTATGAAAAACAGTCATGAAATGCGCAAACAAATATCACACAATCGTTTTGAAAAAGAGTAAAGTCCACTATTAAAAAATTAATTTTCTTTTTATTCGAATCTCGTATATACTCACTCTCTTTTTCTAAAGAAATTAGGCGGCGCTTGCACACAATTACAAATATCATTTCTCATTTATACCTTCAACCTTATATTATTCAATTTCTGAATGGAAGTGTACACTGGGAGTTCTGTTCCTCAGTCACATTTTGCACCCAATCCGCTAAGATGGCATTCACCATCTAAATCCTCCTGCTATATTCTAACACTTCTTGGTCCATGGGAATTAGGATAAATCAATTGATTATGCTTATTGTTCCCAAAAAATGGAAAAGATTTTATCACAGACCCAAAGAGGGAGAACCCCAATAAATCTCAACAGAAAACTCGATCGTTCCACCCTGTGACACATTGGCAATCTATAATCTTAATCAAATTAAATTTAGTGTTACATGAAGTCCGTATTATAAAAAAGACCAAAAATCATATAGTTTCAACAAAATGACTGGCTAAAGAGTGCCAGAACAATATAGAATGGCAACCAACTGCAAGAATTAATGCATTAATACACTTATTTATAAATATATTTATTTGCTTTATCCAAATTTGGTTTGAGAGCAAAAGCAAGGCGGGAGTAATTGATTTGTCAATGGAAGGTAGCAGTGTCCCAACCTCTTTAATATCTCCAGCACAGTAATAAAATGCCGTACATACACAA
>QEOT01006120.1:0-11208 GCA_003123785.1 Pterocarya stenoptera
TAAAAACTTAAAAAAAAAGTCAAAGCTATTCTCGCTTAAGAATCACGCCACTGTATGCCTTCACGTGACCCACGCTTTTGGACCACCCCTTAAGAGTATGAGCTGCACTACCGTGCCGCTCGCTTGCAGCTTAGAGCACTTTTAATAGATCTTTTATAATATATTTTTTTTTAAAATATAAAAAAAATTTCTTAAAAATGCCTTCTAATAAATCTTGTATTTCATCCTTCATTTTACATTTTGCTACAGTAGCATGTTAGATGTGGAGGAAACTATTCATCCTTTAAACATTTTAAATTAATTTCTCTCTCATGCTATTTGATTTTCCTTATCTCTTCAAAAGTTCTAAATTAGTTTCTCTTTCATGCTATTAGTTTCTCTCTCATGCTATTTATTTATTTTTTGAATTAATTTATATTTGGTTTAGTTTATAAATTTAGATTAATTTAAAATAGAACATAATTATATGACATTATATATGGAGAGATATTGTAAATATCATTTGAGGATATTATTGATAGTTAGAGAAAATATTTGAAATGAATAAAAAATATTAAAAAATATAATATTTAAATGATATGAAGAAAAAATAGAGAAGCTGATGTATAGTATATTGTAAAAGTTAGTATGTAAAATAAAAAAAAGTAGGTTTTGATGATGTATTTTAAAGTATAGAATGAAGAAGCTGTTGGGAGTACTCTTAGAGCATTCATATTGGTTTGGTTAAATGAAAAAATTATTAAAAATTTAGATGATTGATATTAAAAACACTCCACATTAGATTGGTCAAGTCTAAATGAAATGGACTTTTACTACAGTAGTTGATCAAAGATAGAGAACCATTATTGATTCACCAAACATTAAAATACTAATTTCTCACTCCAAGCAAACATTAAAATATTAGTTTCTCGCTCTAATAAAAATACTATTTGGTTTGTAATTAATAAATTTAGATAAAAATTTAGATGAGTTTGATCAATATTTTTTGTTATTAACATTAAATGACTTTTAAAAATATAATTTTTTAATATTAATTTAATTAGAATATAATTATTATTAATATTAAATTGGTAAAATTATAAAATGTGATACAAATAAATTAAATAAAAAAATTATGAATTTAATAAAATTTTATTATTATATAGAGAGTAGATGGCTAATCCAATGTGGGGATTGAATTTAAAGAGAATAGGTAAATGTAAAAAAACGTGATATTTGCTAAATTTTGAAGATGCATTTGAAATATTTTTTAAAAATATAAAAAAATATTAATATATTACAAATTACTTTCTTAATTATTAACTAAAAAGAAAAACAAAATTCACTAGCCGATCAAATGAAACGGTAACATTTGGGATGCATAGTAGTTTTTTCTTAAGAATATTGCATCGAATTATTGCTTCGAATTCATCGAGCACTATAATCTAAAATTTTGAACTACAGTACATTTCAATTCGTCTTTAAATTTAATGATTCACTATTCACACTCTATAACCAATATTTTATTTACTTAAATTATTGTTTTCCAATTTTGAGTTATAATATATTTAAGTTGGAAAATAATAATTTAAATATCAATTTAAATTATTAATTAATGTATAATTATTGTAATTGTAAAATATAAAAATAAAAATAAAAATATTATTATTTAAAAAATAATATTATATTATTATTTTAACTAATCTAATAGTTAATTCAATGTGGAAATATAACTAGGGGAGTCTTGGATTTATGAAAAATATGTACTTTTCATATATTATTATTTTGACTAATCTAATGGTTAATCCAATGTGGAGTTATGGTTAAGGGAGTCTTGGATTTATAAAAAAATATGTATTTTGCATCAAATTTTAGAGATAAATTTGATAAAATAATGTTAATGCTCTAAACTTGCCAATGCCACTCTGTCAAAGGTCATTCCATCTATAAAAATTATATGAGTAGTCATTTTGTGTATTTTTTGTACATTTCAATAGTGTGATTGGCTGGGTTATTTTTTGTTAATATAAAATAATTATTTTGGTTAATCACATCAATAGAGTGCATAAGAATTACGCAAAAGTAATTGTCTGTAGTAGAACTCATCCATCTAGGACCAATAACATTTTCTTTCACTAACTATTAAGCCGTCTTGATATAAAAAGTGTTTTATTTCATCTCCTCTCATCATTATAATTTTTCTTAAATTTTAATAAAAGTATAATAAATAATTTAATTTTTTCAAATCTCAAAACAATAATAATATTAAAAATAATATTTTAACAATATTTTATTCAACTTTCATCTCAACTCATCTCATTTCGACGCACTATCCAAATGGCACTTAAGTTTGGTAGAATAATTTTTATTATCAGTCACTATTCACTCCTCACACTCCACACATTATAAAAAGAGCATTGTTATGCATCATCCTACACACTACACACTAAACTATTTTTTATTTATTTTTTTATTTTTTTTCAATTTTTTTTTATTTTACTTTTCTTGAAATATTTAAATTTTTTTATTCATTATCCATATAATACACATTTAATAAGAGAAACAAATAAAAAAAAATATGGTGTGTGGTGTGTAGGATGATGCAAAGATTAATTCTTATAAAAAACACCACACACTTCATGAAATAAAAATGTCAGGTGTGGGGTGTGGGATGAATAGTGGTTGATGTATAGCAAAATCCAAAAAAAGATGAATAATTCTCCTTATCATCCTCACACATCACACCTTTTTTTTTTCATTTTTCCTATAGCAAGTACGTAGTGTATGAATAATAAGTAGAACAACTTAATTAGTTTAACAATAATAAAATAATTTTATAATATGTAAAATGTGTGGTATGAGAGGATGAGTTTCATCCCTAAAAAAATTACCCTCAAAGATTTAAAATATTTTAATCTAGAAAAAAAAAATGTAATAGAGCTTGAATATTTAATATTATTGTATACAAATATCTTAGATAATATTAAATAAATAATAAATATTATAACACTCATTTTATGTATCTATTTTCTTATGCTCGAGAAAGGTTTTTTTATAGATAAGAGAATATTTCAATGCAATATAATTCGTGAATAATTATAAAAACTTTTAAAAATGATGTTTTGATAAAGTTAATTAGTTCAAAAGTATTTTTGAATAATATAATAAATCAATATTTAAAAGAAAAAAAAAAAAAAAGGAGATCTGTATTCAGATGGCCTAAGCCAACCTGAAAACCATGGGTGGCTCAGTCTGGGCCGCCAAGCCATCGTGAGCAAGTCAGATTGGGGTATTGTGACGGACACAAACTTTAATGACAACATATAAGAGTGAGTGGTGTAGGTTTATCCCAATAACTTATGAGTTCATTAAAGGTCATGCAAGCCCAATAAATGATCCGTGCTTTACCCCATTCCTTACCATTGGTCCCTGAGCTTTGCAATGTTGGTGGTGAGCTTAAATGGTCCTCACCCACCCTAGCAACATGCCCATATCTATGAACCAGTAGCAAAACCAGTCGTTTTAGATGTTTAATCATCATTGCTAACTGCTAAAAAAGCCTCAATATTGTAAAAAGAAAAATTTTTCTCATCAGTTATTATTCATTACCCCACACCCTATGAAAAACACCCTCATACCTTATGAAAAAGCTATAGGTATGGAGTATGAGAGTGAATAATGACTGATGCATAATAAATCCCTTGTAAAACAATAGTAGGATTTGAAAGGGATCCCATATAGATTTCCAAAAAAGAGTAGGATTTGAAAGAGATCACATATAGATTTCAAACCATTAACATTATTGATGCATTCTAGAGTAGTAGTAAAATATCACAACCAAGATGCATGCAAATAAAAAAAAAAACGCTATGTTAGGGTTTTTGAAGTTTTCTTTGATGCCTTATGTTGCATGGCGGCCGACGAGGCCCTGCCGCCCACGACAGGTGATCACAAGTCATTTGCTGAGTTGGTTTCTACGGTGCCACAACCGCTTCTAGGGATAGAGATCCCCCTTCAACAGCCGAAACTCATTGACCGAGAGTTATGCTCCATGTTCTCTGCAGAGGAGATGGAAAGAACAGCACAGCCTTTTCGATACTAGTTGGTGTTAAAATTTCTTCGACAGCAGTTGTCACTAGATGCTATTCGTGCCTTTATTCATTGTGAATGGGGCTTATCTAGTGTTCCTGTTGTATCGGCCATGCAAAGACCACATATTCATCTGGTTGTCAAATGATTTGGTTCAACAAGGCAATATCTTGGGAGTCATGCGAAGTGAACGACATGCCTTATCAGCCATTCGCATGGACTCCAAAATTAGATGAGGAATTCGAGCCCCCTACATACTGGTTTGGGTATTCTTTCCCGAGCTACTACCAAACTTTTTTCACTCATCGGTTTTAAAATTACTCATGACACCAATTGGTAGATTCATACGAAGAGATAATTCTACGAAGTGTGCGACTAGGACTGATGATGCTTGTGTGTGTCTAGAGATCGATTCTTCTAAAGAGCCTATCAATTATTTTTGGATCGAGAAACCGAGGGTGTACCGAAGCAAGAGGCAAAAGGTAATCTATAAAACTTTTCTTGCATATTGCTCTTCATGTAAACTTCATGTAAAAGGAGGGAAGTTTTGGGTTAAAAAAAGAGGGAGTAATGCCTCGGATGCGCAGGAAGACGATGGTGCACTAGTTGAGAAGGAAGGTGCGAATCTGAAGGTTGATTTGCTTGAGAAGGATGCTGTGAAATCTGTTGCTGCTGTGAAGGATTTAAAAGAAGCTACGGAAGATGTTTCAGAAAAAATGCAGAGGAACTGGTTGTTGGTGCAGGAAATAACGTGCTTGTTCAATCGGAGATGGTGGTGGCTGATAATAGTCCGTTCAGTGCAGAGAGAATAAATCGAGTTGATGGGCCTTTAATGAATGAAGTGAATGCAGATTTTGGGCCTTTAGTGCTTGTGGAATCCGTTATTGAATTTCCTAGCCGTGGGTGCAAGGTGCAAGACATGAGGGTAGGTGTTCCAAGTGATGGGCTTACATCCTTGATGATAACGGAAGAGGAAAACATGGGTCTTAGTGGTGGGTCAGCATCACTTGTGTTGGTGGAAGTACAAACTAAAATTTGGCCTAGATTCATGGTTGAGGAAGTGGGTCAAATGGGGTTTGGTTTGAGATCTCAAGTGAATTTGGTTGAGATTGAACATATTAACTCAGAGGCTTATGATGTTGATGGTGGAAAAAATCTGAACCTAAATCTTGATGAAGCTCAATCTGAAAATGAGAGAGACAATTTAAAAGCAGATGTGCAAAAGGACTATAGCACAAATTCGGAAGTTCCAAGAATTGTAGTTGGCTCATTTCCAAAAAGGAGCTACACCAGGGCGGTAATTCGCTCTTCTAAACTTAATATATGATTAGTCTCATTCTATTTTAGAATATTCGGGGAGTGAGAATATCTCAATTGCGGTTGAGGAAAATTATTAAAAAATATAGGCCTAACATTTTAGCATTGCCTGAGCCATTATTGTTGGAAGATAAAATTTCAAATCTTTTGAGCAGATTTAGTTATGATTCTTTTATTACTAACGAAGTGATGGAAGGAAAAATCTGGCTGTTGTGGAACACGACTATTTTTGTTCACTGGTTGGTTGGGTCAAATCAATTTGTGACTATGAAGGTGCAGGAGAATGGACATGTTTTTATTCTGACCATTGTGTATGCCAAGTGTAATTAGATAGAGAGAAGAACCCTTTGGGCAGACCTAGAATCTACTGGCAATAGTAATCTTTCCTAGCTTCTTTATGGAGACTTTAACAATATCAAAGATGATTCAAAAAGAAGAGGTGGGCATCCCTGCCCGTTTGATGCAATGGAAGAGTTTAATCTGTGTATTCAACCTTGTGGATTGTTGGATATGTGCTATAAAGGCCCGAGGATGATATGGAGTAATGGCTAAGGTGGACTGACTCGGAGCTGGGCAAGGTTAGATAGATGCTTTATTGATTCTAATTTACTTAACTATTTTCCTAATATTTTTTACCAGGCTCTGGCTCGCACCACTTTGAATCATTCTCTTTTGGGAATCCAGATGGGTGACAATCCTTTTAGGTATGGGCCTAGCCCATTTCGGTTTCAGTTTATGTGAACTGATCATATAGATTTTCTTAGTATTGTGGAGAGAGTGTGGAACCAAAAGGGGATTGGGTTTGGGCTCCTTAATTTATGTTTTAAATTAAAAAAAATGTTAAGGTGGCTTTAAATGAGTGGAATAAGTGTGTGCTTAGTAGGACTCATGTCCTTATTAATGATTTAGAGCAACGTATTGATAGACTGGAAAATAACCTTTGAGCTTGCTTTAATGCTAAGGATGAGAAGGATTTATTGGTTTCTAAATTGAAATTATTGACTTCGATGAATAGAGAGGATACTAGATTGTCTCATATGACTAATAAAAGTTGGCTTAAATATGGGGATCAAAATTCAAAATTTTTTCATGCTACTCTCAATGCTAAGAAGCAGAAAAGGGTTAATGATATGTGATTGGCCAATGGTACTTTCTTAAATGCCCATTTGGATATTCATAATGCTGTTGTAGACTATTTCCAACAATTTTTGGGTCAAAGTACCACTTGTAATTTGCCTAATTTAAGTGATTTGATTTCTCCAGAGATTAATAGTGATGAAAATTTGTTGATTTGTAAAGCTCATTCCCTTGAAGAAATAAAGGATGCTCTTTTTAGTATCCCTATTAATAGTAGTTCTGGCCTGGATGGATTTGGGTCAGGTTTGTTTAGAATCTATTGGGATATTGTTAAGAAGGATTTACTATAAGCAATTTCTGAGTTTTTCCTAACTCATTCTATTCCCAGATTTTATACTACTTCTTTTATTGTTTTATTCCTAAAGTGCATAAGCCTTTTGCTTTTGATAAATCCAGTCTTATTAGTCTCTGCTCGGTGATTTACAAGATTTGTGCTAAGATTATTGTGAATCGTTTGACAAATTTACTTTCTAAGATAATCTCTCGGGAGCACGGGGCGTTCATTCATGGTCGTAATATCTTCGAGAACATTAGCTTAATCCAGGAGATGGTACATTCTATTCATAAAATTTCAAATGGTGATAATGTTTTAGTCAAGCTTGATATATCTAAGACTTATGATAGAGTTACCTAGAACTTTCTTCTTAATGCCATGGCTTCTTTTGGTTTCTCTTCGCAAGTTTGTAAGCTGATTAGAATCTGTATTTCTACGCATTGGTACTCTATCATGATGAATGACACTCTCATGGGGTTCTTTAAAGGTGAACGTGGGTTGCGGCAAGGTGATCCTCTTTCGCCCTACCTGTTCATAATTATGCAAGAGGTGATTTCCCGTCTTCTCCAAAAAGCCTTCAATAATGGTAAAATTGGGCAGTTTTATCAAACTAGAGGTGCTCCTCTTATTTCCCAGTACTCCTATTATTTCTCATCTCAGGTATGCTGATGATTTAGTTATATTTACTAATGGGAGTAAGAGATCTATGATAGATTTAATGCAGGTTTTCACTACCTATGAAATGTGGATGGTTAAGTCCTTAACAATGATAAAAGTGCTATTTACTTCCTAAAAAAAATTTCAGTTTTCAAGAAAAACTCCTTACTCAACATTATTGGTTTTACTGACGGTAGTTTCCCTTTTAAATATTTGGATGTGCCTATTGTGGTTGGTAGACTTAAGGCCTCTGATTTTTGTGAGTTACTAGGAAAAGTTTAAAAGAAATCAGTGGGATAGAAAATGAAAATGTTGTCTGCTAGCGGAAGAATTATTTTGTTGAGGCACGTATTGTCCAATATGGCCACTCACCACTCATCTACTGGCTATTTTACATGTTCCTAAGGTTGTGCTTACAATGGTTAATATGATCTTGAGTTCTTTCTTTTAGAGTGTGTTTGATGGAAAATGTAAGAAAAAATGGGTGGCTTGAAAACATATCTGTCGTCCCACTGATAAAGAGAGGTTGGGGATTGGGGATTTTAGAGACATTCAACGATATTTGCATTTAAAGCTTGCCTATCGTCTCATTAAGGGTTACTCACTCCTTATGGATGGATTTCTTTAGAGTTAAGTATGTTAGGGATAATCACTTATCCCTATTAAGGCCTAATAAAGGTACTCAGTTCTAGAAGTCTATTGCTCGTAGTATCTCAAATGTTTTGAACAGCTTTAAGTGGATTGTGAGAGGGGGTGATATTTATTTTTGGTTTGATAATTGGGAGGGGGCCCCATTGCATGGTCATTATCCTGTGATTGAGAACCCTTTGCTTAAGATGAAAGAGTGTTGCATTGAAAATGTGTGGGATATTCTTCTTTTGGAAAGCCTAGCAGGTCATAAAAAAGCTTCTGATCTGGTTCACTTCTTGGCTAGTCGTAAGGAGGGGCAATATGTGTTAGTTTGGTTAAAAGATTCTCAAGGTAAGTTTATTACGAAAAGTGCTTGAGATTGCTTTAGGGTTCGAGCATCGCTTTACCTTGGGCTCAATGGATTTGGCATAATAACCTTCCTAAGAAAATTTCTATTATGATGTGGAAGGCTTACAATAACTGTTTGAGTGTTGATGATAAGATTAAAATAGTTGGTATTCCCATTGTCTCTAAATGTAATTGTTGCGCCACAAGCTACATTGAAGACCTTAATCATGTGCTTTGTACTGGTGATTTTGCTCATCAAATTTGGCGTCTGGCTGTGACTCAATTAGGAGTGCATATGGGTATTTTTCACACTTGGCAGGAGCAAATTAATTTTTGATTTCTTCGTGCTGGTAAGTCTTCTCAATTACGCATTGTTTTTTGTCTCCTCCCGTCGATAAATTCTTGGAAGCTTTGGCAAAGGCTTTGCAAAGCTAGGTTTGAAGATAAAGTTGACACAATTGAGTCAGTTTGGCATGCTATCAAATTATGGCTTCACCAGATTATGCATATGATCATGAAAGTGTTGAGGTTACCTAATCAAGATGTGGCTATTTTAGATCAGTTTGAGATCCCGATTTTACTTCCTAAACCTAAGAACGTTCATGTGGTGAGATGAAATAAGCCTCAACAAGGCTAGGTCAAACTTAATATGGATGGGAGTAGTTTTGGTAATCTTGAGTCGTTAGGAGTATGGGGTGTTATTCGGGATGAAAATGGTAATTTGTGTGCGGCATATTCTGTCTTCTTGGGTTAAAGCTCTAATAATTTTGCTGAAATATAGAGTTTATTGAAAGGGGTTAGAAGGTGCTATCAACTTGACTTTCACAGTATAGAAATTGAGACTGACTTCCAAATTCTTGTGGATTGGATCACTAGGGGTGACTGTAATATTTGGTATTTAGAGGATTTTTGGGATGAGCTACTTGTTTATCTTGAGTCTATGGAGTACTGCATGAAACATATTTTTCGGAAAGGAAATGCGATGGTTGATTCTCTTGCCAAGAGCAGAGTTGGGGTTTTAGATCTGGATTGGACAGGTGATAGAGATAGACTACCCATTAATTTAAGAGGCATTTTTCGCATGGATAAACTTGGTCTTCCTTATTTGTAGATCTTGTATTGTTTTTCCTGGTAAGATGCATTTGCTTTATTTCTTTATTTACTTTATATGCATATGGTTTCTTTGTTCTTGTTTTCTTGCAGGTTTTTAGATTGGTTTTATATAAAAGCTGGTAAGAATTTTCCTTTTGGATAGGAGTTTTAGATTTTTTGATATCTGGGTTTGGATTTCTTTGAATGTTTGTACTCCCCAGATATCTATGGATGTAACCATGGTTTTTCACCTCTATTAGTGAGGGTTATCAATAAAATTGAGTTACCGTCCTCTTCTTTATATATATATATATAAGATTCATGCAAATAAAGAGTTGAGGTTTCAGAATTAGCATCCCAATACTCTTTGTCCATTGCCATGTACAATAAACATTCATCCTTAGTGGATTGCTGAGGAACTTGAAGATGAAATACAGAAATATTACATGTAAAGGAAAAAGGAACTATATCAAAGATGAAAAGGCTTGAGCGTAGAGCAGAGGTACTTTCCAGTGAAGTACTGTCACAAACTACCACTCACTAAATATGATAATACTATCACTTATTAATTATTTAACATATTTGTGTCTTAAGCAAATATGTCTAGATTTTTCATTATAAATTTTACTATAAGTCTTAGACATAGTAGATTCACTATCACAGTGCAAAAGAAATGGCTAACGTCGGTTGTGGCCACAACTTTATGTCAAATAATAAATTCTTCAGTTATTCTGTCTCTTTGTCTGCTGCCGCCAAGGCTACAAATTTAGATTTCATTGTAGAATGTGAAATACACGTTTATTTCTTAGAAGCCCATGAAACAACTCCACTACAAAGGGTGAAAACCTAACCAGACGTAACCTTATTATCACTTGCACTAGTAATCCAACTAGCATCCCAATATCCTTCTAATACAGTAGGAAAATTGAAGTAATACAATCATAAAGAACTAGTTCTTTTAAGGTACCCAAGGATTCTATCAATTAATTTCCAATACTCTGTACTAGGATTACCCGTATCTAAAAAGTTTGCATACTGCAAAAGAAATATCTGGCATAGTATAATACATTGCATATATTAAACTACCAATTGTACTAGCATATTTTCATTAACGAATTGCTCTACCAGTATTTTCAGTTAATTTAAATGAAGAATCATATTGGGTGTTTGCTTCTTTAATTCTTAAATGTTGAAATTTAATAAGCATTTTCTCAACGTAATGAGATTAACATAAAGCATAAACCCCACTATGTTTCTTTACTTTGACACCCAAAACAATGTCAACTTCAGTAAAATCTTTTATTTTGAATTTTGAAGATAAATATTCTTAGTTTCAGATATTCCTTACATATTTATCCCAAATATAAGCAAGTCATCCACATAAAGACATATTATTACACCATAACAATCAGTGAATTTAGAATAAATATATTTATCAACATTATTATGCTTAAATCCATGAGATAAAATTATCGAATCAAATTTCTCATGCCATTGTTTTGGTGCTTGTTTTAATTCATACAATGACCTAATTAATTTGTAAACTTTCTTTTCTTGTCCATGCATAGCAAATCATTTTAATTGTTTCATGTACAATTCTTCATCCAATTCACCATTTAGGAATACAGTTTTAACATTCATTTGGTGTACAAATAAGTTATATATTGAAACCAGTGCCATAAGCA
>QEOT01006120.1:17593-54686 GCA_003123785.1 Pterocarya stenoptera
CATTTGGATAGTGAGATGAGATGCTTTTATATGAGTTAAATAAAATATTATTAGAATATTCTTTTTTAATATTATTCTTGTTTTAAGATTTGAAAAAATTGAATTATTTATTATATTTTGTGTGTAAATTTGAGAAAATTGTAATGATGAGATGAGATAGTTTTTGCATCCAAACGAGCCCTAAAAGAAGCCTCAACAACACAAAATACAGTCATTATGGGGGCAGCTGTATCGCCTCAAAGCTACCGAAGCAATGTGGGATACACCCCCTACTCTTAGGTAGCACAGCTCAGATCTCATATTTCACATTTCTGATTAGGATAGGCCCTGGTACTATTTGTAACGTCCTAAGGAAGGGGCAAGCTACATTTGTGTCTATACTTCAAAATAATTAGTCAATGATACAATTAGAATCTCGTTGGAACCATTATAAAGAGCAAGAAGTTCTCATTCCCAAGCAATGCTCGATTCCATATACCACCTACTTTTATCGCTCATAATGGGATATCACAGTAACATTCTCACATAGACTAAGATAGGATGGAATTAAGTAAAGCTTAAGAAACTAATGGTGACCACTCTTGTGTAGGACAAAAAGGGCGTTGATTCCTATAGCAAAAAGAATTGGAAAAACAATTAGGAAAAATAGTTGCATAAATAGTGGCTTCAATCAGAACATGCTAAACTAAAAATCGTCTCTAAAGTAGCACAAAACAGGAACATACTAAACTATTTAGAATTATCGAATTCTCTCTATTAAAAGTTTTATAGATACTAATTATAACCATGCAGTTAGCGATGTAGTAAATGGTCTTGAACAATAGAACGAATGAAAATTGAATCCACCTTTATGATTCTGTCCATAATATTAACAGCACAACGAGTCGTTTAGAACATGAAAAGCCAAATTATAGGCATTTGGCAGCTTTTGAAAAAGTAAACAAAATATAGGTCGAGGAGACAAAATAGCTCATTAAATTGTCGCATTTGAAAAGGGTGAGAAGTCTATTGTGTCATCCTAAAACTATTACGACGCCGATCGACATTCCGTTACGTCGAACTCCCGATGCTTACGGAAGGGGTTATGACAAGAACTACCAGTAGAATCTAATCAACACACTGGGTGACCGAAAATACGGAAAACCGACAATACACCCGAATCAAAGCCCAAAATGCTCAACTCGGCGCCAAACCATGGAGTAAACTCAGTAGACTCGGAAACCAAATCATGGAGCTTTAAGTTAGTTAGTTACTCACCGTGAATGAGATTGAAGAGGCTCCCGTTTGGTTGGTATTCGTAGATCACGAGCCTCTCCCCCTTGGCCTGGAAGTAAGCTCCCAAGGTAACCAGATTCGGGTGGCGGAGCCCGCCCACGGCGTCCATGTGGTGCTCGAACATTTGGCTGCTCGTAATGGCCGTCTTGTTTGCATCCAGCCTCTTAACTGTCACGATCAGTTGGTTATCGAGCACGGCCTTGTATGTCGTTCCAACCGTGCCCCTACCCAGCAATTCCGCCGACGCCCTCATTAGCTGCTCCAAGTTGTACGGCTGGGCCTGCCCTCCACAGAACACCAAGTTCCCGCTCTTACGCACCGCTCGAACCTCGGGGATGAAACTTTTTGGTAAGTCTCTAATTTCTTCGGCTCGCGCTTCTGTGGGAGGGTTTGGAGTATAACAGGGTTCGCTTCCCAAAGACTCCGTTGTTTTTTTCGGTGGGTCTTTTTCATGGCTGCTCTTTTTCTTGACCAAACCAAAAACGCATAGAAGAGAGGCAATGAGGACTGAGACTCCGATTAAAGACCCCAAAACAAGAGCAATGCTCTTGTGCTTCCTTGAATTAGATGTAGGAGAGAGAACAACAACCTCCTGCGATTGCGCGCTTTGGTTGAGCGGCGCAGTGGCATTACTGGGAGATTCGAAGAAGGGAGAGTGTGAGTTATTGCAGACCTTGTCGATGATCTCGCCGCAGAGACCGAGGTTCGATTGGAACGACTTCGCGTCAAAGCGCGAGAGAGTTGGCGTGACGGGTATCGGTCCCTCGAGGTTATTCTCGGACAAGTTCAAGATTTGAAGATATGACTGGTTCAGCGGAGGCACTGTCCCGTTGAAACGGTTCGACTCGAGCCGAAGGGAACTGAGCCGGTCCAAAATGCATAATGAGGCCGGTATCGGACCGGTGAGATTGTTATGCGAGAGTTCAAGCACTCGAAGCCGATGGAGGAGTAGAACCGAAGCAGGGAAAGAACCGGAGAAGGAGTTGCGATCCAAGATGAGGGACTTGAGGTTGAAGAGACCGGAGAGGTCAGGAATGGGACCAGAAAGTGAGTTATTGCGGAGAATGAGGACTCGAAGCTGGTCGAGTCGTGTCAAGGTGTTGGGGGGGAGGACGCCCCGAAGACCGAAGCCCTGGAGACCGAAGCGGACCACTCGGCCTTGGGTGCATTTCACGCCCTGCCACTGGCAGTAGTCGAAGCGCTCGTTCAGCGTATATAGCAGGCGGTTATCTAGGTCGGCTTTAGATTTGAAGGAGAGCAGCGAAACGGCGTCAGAGGGAAGCAGCAAGCTCTCTGCTGCCGGGAAAGTCGACGGCGCAGCCAATACGTGGCCGGAGAAGATGATTAATGAGAGAACAGTGAGGAGGAGGAGAGAGAGTTGTCGAAGCAGGATCATTCTGTTCAACATATTTGAGTGGCGGACACTGGAAGCGGGGGCGTTAAGTGTGAAAAGGAGTAAAGGGTCACCTGTATGCTGTCTTGTGTTTATGTCTAGTCGTGTGTGGTGGGAAGCAGCTGGCTTTCCACTACTGGAGACTCACGTGAAAGTGGGGAATGGCGCCTTGACATTTTTTTAGATCAATACAATTCTTTCTCCCAGTTTTTTCATAATTCTGTTTATAAATATTTTTTCATATAAATAATTTTTCTCTTTTTCATATATTCTGAAGGTCGTTATTAAATTATTTTCTTCAATAACTTAATATATATTTGTGTATATACTGTCGTTTAGTCTTCGCATGAATCATGAGGGACTCTATGATGGGGTGCTGTATGGACGGGTAAGTATGTTCAGATAGGATCTCATTGTCTTTGCAAGAGCCATTATTATTCATCTGCCCAACATCATCAGACAAAATTCTGGGCCATCCTTGTCAAAAAAAAAAAAATGAAAGGATAAAAAAATAAAGAGGGTGACTGTGCTTTCCTTGTTCCTTTCACAATTTCAAAGAGCAAAGTCTATGCTTTCTTGACTAAAAAGAGGACACTCAAGTGCCATGAGTCCACAATGATGGTGTCAGTGTACGTACGTGGCTCTTGCTGTTGCTGCGCACATGATGATAATAAGTGAGATTGGGCCATATATGGGGGAGGCATGGACAAAAGCCTAAAGGCTAAAAGCATACAGAGAAAGGCTCTCCGATCCCAAGTGTGGGTTCTTCATCCAAAGAGCAGACAAACATTGCTTTTATGTGAATGAGGGCTAGGCTAACCCCAGTTTAATGTTTCAAATATATTAGCAAAATGTTTTATGATGCCATTCTCTGAATGGTTTTATGACGCCAATTCTCTTTTTACATACGTAATCCGAGTCATCATTGATGTGTGAATACTTGGGGCCCAATATCAAGCCCATGGACATCAGGTGGAGCATGTTTGGGCCCAACCCCTGCCAGTTGCCACTTCCTTCTTAGATTTGCATTTTTAACTCGTGCAACAAAAGTTGGTCGTATAAATTAAGGTACAGTAAGTACATTTTTGACCCGTTTTCTAGTTAAATCGTTGGCTTTACCCACGAGTCGCTGTAAATATTATCTGAATTTCCATGACATGTTTTCCAAATGGAATCTGTTTCAGCAGGTAATTGGTCTCCCTCAAAGGTAACTACTTATTTAAGAAATTGCAAAAAACCAAATATTCAAAGAGCTTCTGTGGGAACTAAAGCTGGAAGTGGAGAGAAGGAAAAGCGACTTCTGGCTTGTAATCAGTTATGAGGTCACTACAGCTATTCCCTCTACCTATTCTCCACCAGCTCCAGTCCAACCACCCACCCCCTTTTTTGTATTCTCCTCCCTCCCATATATCCCAATTCCATCTACTTTTAAGCACCACCCCCATAAAAATACAGGAAGAAAATGAGGGAAAAATGGAAATGCCTAGCCAACCAACATAAACTAGGGAAAGTAATAACTAATTGGCACTAAATAAATTGCTATACAGTACCCTTAATTATTAGGGTCATTGTAAGGTCACCCTCATATATTCTACTCTCATACATTGCTTAAGTTTTGCTTGCTTACAACAACTCTCATCTTTAAATCAATCACTCTTCCTCAAACCCATTTCAGAACCGATTTAGTATCAACTTCTCAGAGAGATTTTTTTTTTCTCTGCAGCCTTGATCGATCTTTTCAAGATGAAGAACAATAACGGTAACACGAAGCTGATCCTCCTTCACCCTTATATCCAGAAACAAGGAAGCTGCTCCAGTCGTCTATGGCTCCTAGCCTTTGTTTCCTTCTTCACGCTTGCTTTCCTACTCACCCTCATCTACACAAGAGAATCCACATCGACCGCCGCCGCCGCTGCCACCGTTGCTTCCTCTAGCTTGGCCGGTGCTCCATTGCCGACCACTGTCATCAATATTCTCATCCACTACGCCTCAATATCGAATAGCTCATTCCACATGTCCTACACCGAGATCAAGCAAATCTCCGATGTCCTCCGAAAGTGCTCAACCCCATGCAACTTCCTCGTATTTGGCCTCACCCCGGAGACCCTTCTCTGGAAAGCACTCAACCACAACGGCCGGACCGTGTTCATCGACGAGAACCGCTACTACGCCGCCTACATGGAAGAGAAACACCCAGAGATCGATGCATACGACGTGCAGTACACGACAAAACTGAGCGAGCTGCACGAGCTCCTAGCGTCTACAAAGAAACAGATACGAAACGAGTGCCAGCCGGTGCAAAACCTATTGTTTTCGGAGTGTAAGCTCGGCCTCAATGACCTTCCCAACCATGTCTATGAGGTGGACTGGGATGTCATACTGGTGGACGGGCCGCGCGGCGAATGGCCGGACGCTCCGGGTCGCATGTCACCGATATTCACCGCCGGCGTGCTTGCGAGAAGCAAGAAGATGGGTGTGAATGCCAAGACCCATGTGTTCGTGCATGACTTCTACGGGGAAGCAGAGAGGGTTTGTGGGGATGAATTTTTGTGCAGAGAGAATTTGGTGGAGGCGAGTGACACTCTTGGGCATTATGTCTTGGAGAGAATGGACGCGAATAGCTTCCAGTTCTGTCGCAACGAGACATTACCGAAAGCTTCATCTTCCTAGCCAGCAGTTTGTTTCATGCATCATGCATGCATGCTTCATCTTCTTCCTAGCTATATTCATAACAGCTAGCATTGTTCTGCTTGCAGCAGGGAGTCAATTGCATAAAGTGCTAAAAGTACTGGCTATTTATCATGATCATTTCAATTTTTTTTTCAAACATTGTTTCTTGGGTGGGGATTATTGTAAAAACTTTTTTTCTTTGCATTGAAAAAGTTTAATTTCATGGAATTTAGAATTCTCCTGTTTTCTTGTCAGTGTACATTCTTCTTTTTTTATTTTTATTTTTTATTTTATTTTATTTTTATCAATTCAAAGGCTTCAAAGTTTATGTCATGGAATTCATCTTCAACTGAAACCAATTAAGTTGGCCTCGTAATTAGAAGCATCGATCACGCGGCCATCATGTACAATTGTACTGAATTTTTAAGACGTCACTTGTGGGCATGCAGTAGTTGGAAGGTTTTTGTCATGCATTTTGGTAGACAGACTTAATTAATCAATCAACCATGTAGCTAGGTAGGCTGTAGCAGTCACAAATTAAATTAAAATTGCATCTTCTAACTTCAACTTTGTATATTAATTCGTCATACCCAACTCAAGATAATTGACTCCTCATATATATATATATATATATATATAAATAAAACCAGAACTCAAGGTACGTACATAATTAGCTCAACTCTCAAGTAGTACTACACCCCCACTCACAAAATTGGACTGATGTGAGAATTTTGGTAGCATAATTAGAAGGACTCCATATCATGAGTATGAAACGTCATACAAACATGGTTTAATTCTCATTTAGTTTGCTAAATAAGGAAAACAAGAACAATGAAAACCGCGCAAATATGTTTGTTTCAATGACTACTCATTTTAACACATTATCTTATCCAATCATTACAACTTTTTTAAATTCTCATATAAAATAAAATAAACAATTCAACTTTTACAAATCTCAAAATAAAAATAATATTAAAAAAATATTTTCTAATAATATTTTATTCAACTTTCAACTTTAATTTCAACTCATCTCATCTCATCTGCAAAAATAAATGAGACAGACTAAGTCCTTCTATATTATGTAAATTAAATCAAATCATGGCGTTAACCATATAAAAGAGGTCGGAGGATAGATTATTATCTACACCGACTAATAAATATGATTTTTCTTAACTACTTGAACCCCACCTTATGATCGAAACTCATATCCAAATGAACAAATTAGTTTGTTAGGAGCTTGCTGACCAAATGCTCTCCATTGAGAGCTATTCCGAACTTCTTAGCTCTGTCGATCTGCCCTACCCTTGTTTACGAATTTCCAAAGGCTCTACTGTTGTACCAAAGTTTGGTTGTACTGTACATACAACAAACTGATGTGTGGATGGCTGATAGCACACAGAAACTCAAAGTTGCAAGCAGAAAAAATATAAAAATATAAGCTGAAAAAATTTAACTACTTTGACTGAAGACAATGAAATAGAATAATCTAAAGAAGATGTGCACTCCTAGTCGACCACTAGGGGTATAATTGGTTTGATTCGATCCGGTTTTAGACATATTTTATAACCGAACAAAACCGAACCAAATTGGTTTATGTCAGTTTTGGAATTCTGATAATTGAAACCGACTGGTTAATCTAGGGAACCAAAACTTTTAGTTTTTTCAATTTCTATTTGGTTTTAAAGGTGTGATTCTGTTTTGGGCCTCTTTGTTGTCTAGTTGGTTTTTCTTACCTAAATGAACAATTTTTTTAGAGTAATACTACATACAATCGTGGAGTGAGCTCATGCGCAATCGTTTTGAAAAAAAATGAGATTTATTATTAAAAAATTAAAATTTTTTTCATGTGGGTTTCATATTTTTTCACTTTTTTAAAATGGATTGCGTGGCGCTTCCGCACTCCACGACTGCAAATATCATTTCTCATTTTTTTTAGCCCAAATATGATAGTGCCAAAAATATTGTTTTCAGCTCAAAACATCATGCACATAAACAATTAACCAAATAAATGCTAAACACAATTACCCAAAATACAATACTAATTAGCTTAATTAAAACATACATTTAATAATGCCTACAAAAACATATTCAAAAATGACAATAAGAATATTACTAACGGCTAGAAGCCTAAAACATGCATATAAAAAACAATTAGCCAACATAAACAAAATCTAAAAATACACTTAAACAATTGCAAATGCAACAAAATCTAAAAGTTTCAACTCCAAAGTATATAAAAATTACGGAATAACTTTACCAACTACTTAGCTTAAAAAAATGTCCTTATTAGGATATATATAATTAATACTTATACCATATTATATATGTAAGTATGTATATTAATATTTATGTTATACTTATACCATATTAAAATTTTAAGTTATATTAATTTTATAATATTTATAATATATGTAACATATAATATATGTGATATAAAAAAATATATTTTTTATTGATTTCGGTTTAATATTTCAGTTTCATGAAATCATAAAAATTATGATCCAACCAATTTTTAATCGAAATCGAAACGACCTACGGAACCCTTCGATCGATTTTTCAGTTTTTTGTTAGAACCCTATCGACCACCTGTGTCCTCTATTTGCCATTTTTGGGTCTTCAAAGTTGGCAGAAAGAGGACTTATGTCTGCATCCCAAGAAAGAAGAAGGGATATCGACCAAATAACCTTGGTTTCTTCTTTTCCTTTCTCTCTCCCCTTTTTCAATTTGTAGTATTAAAACTTAGTTTGTGAAGCCATGGCAGGATAACAACGGCATTTGAGATTTAGCATGCAAGTATTATACAGTCAAAGCCACAGCTCATGGCATGCATTCATCTCAGCTAGTGATACGGATATGGAGGGGGAAAAAAGGAGCTTGGAGTCTTTGACCCACCAAAGAACAAACTTGTCTCATGTGAGTCCAATATAATGAATTTTAAATTTGAGGAAAAACGGAGCCAAGTTCAAGCTTTTGCTAATTGCTGCTGATCTCGCAAGTAAGAGCTCACTGAAGTCAAATGAAACCGACAACCTGTCGTACACAACGAAAAATAAAAAAGGATCAGAACTACTGCAGAGAAAAGTAAAGTTTCCGAGAAAAATAAATTGAAGTTGATGAACGGAGGCGGAGGAGAAGGAGGAGGAGGGAGTATAATGTGTAATTTCAAGGAGTGTGATCATCAAAGAGTATACCCCTTAGAATGATACCCTTTTCATGGTGATGGTTTCATAGGGGAGATGGTTAAGGAAGTATTAAAAGACACAACCTTTTGATTTAATTAAAAGGTTATGTCTCTTAATACTTCACAAGTCACATAAAATCTTTTGATTAAATTAAAAGGTTGTGTCTCTTAACATTTCCTTAACCATCACCCACATAGGAACAATTACCATGGAGAGAGTGTCATTTTAAGAGGTACACCGTTTGGTGATCACACCTCTTAGAATTAGATCTCACACTTGATCTCACAAGTTGTTGATCATGGACAAAGCGAATTAAGTGAATGAATTTGTATATTAATGATCCCTATTTATAGGCCATCATACACTGGTTGGCAAGGAGCATAATGGCAAATGACACAACATTAAGAAGTAACAACTTTTTGACTAAATCAAGAAGTTGTGTCTTTTAGTTTTAGTGAATGACATTGAATTTTTGTTAAGTACTTCCTCTCCTGAGTCTTTCCTTACCATGATCAACCTTTTATTTGATTAATCAATCTGTATAGAAATTTTTTCAAGTACTCACCCTAAGGCCATTACTAAGGTTTTTCTTGATCATCTTACCAATGACTTTACAAATGTGATTTGATTACCCAAGTAAATGGTTAATCATTTGCAAAATCATTAATAAGGTGATTAGGGAAAACCTCTGGAATAGCCTCTAGAGGAAGTACTTAACGAAAATTTAGCGCGGGTCGATACATGTGTTATGTATTCGGTTGAAGTCGTCAATTGTGACAGGGATATTGATTATTGATCCAGTCAAGAAAAATTGTTTTCGTTCACTAAATTTTTTAGTGAAATAAAGTCACCCCTAATATGTGATCAATGGAAGCACATATGGTAAAGGGTGCGGTCAGATAAGGTAATGACAAAAATGTGTACACGTAGAGGCTTGTCATGCTCTGACGCTAATCTGCAAGAAGATGCAGATGAGAGTTGAGTAGTAAAAAATTCATATTGGTACCAAGGTAAAATACTCAACTAGATCATCATTGTTTTGTGTGATCAAGTGAGAGATGTAATTCTAAGGGGTGTGATCACCAAACTGTGTACCACTTGAAATGACACCCTCTCCATGGTGATGGTTCCTAAGGGGATGATGGTTAAGGAAGTGTCAAGAGACACAACTATTTGATTAGTCAAAAGGTTGTGTGTGACTTGTGAAGTGTTAAAAGATACAACCTTTTGATTTAATTAAAAGGTTCTGTCATTTCTTATAATTGTCATTTTTCAACCATTGAGTTACCAATGGTTATGCTCTTTGCCAACCGATGCATGATGGCCTATAAATAGGAATCATTGGTGCACAAATTCATTCACTTAATTCTCTTTATCCATCACCAACTTCTAAGACAAATATTCTCGTGGGAGTGTCACCATATTGTCAAATTTCTTTTCTATTTATTCTTTATAATTCTACATAATGGAGACCGTCAACCCAATGAGGATGTGCTTCTGCGACCAAAAAGGCAAGTTTGTTGGCAAACTTGATAAATTGAATCGTTTATGAACTGTTCAATTTTGATTCATGTAATTATGAAAAAATCTTTGAATCAGCCTACTATTCGCAGCAGCCGCAACATACTTGACGTGTGGACCGGATTCACTAAATGCACTGAACCAGATTCACTTCCACGCATGCTCGCAGGCTCCAGCCCTCACACATAGATGAAATTGTCTCTCCTCTCAGCTCTCGTTCTTGTTCGAGATTCTCATTTCACACCTTCTCTCTTCGATCTCGGCACAATCAAGTCAAGCAACAAACTACCGATCAGAGCCCTAGCAATTTGGAAGGAAATAACGGTGCGCCAGTCGAGAAATCCGGGGCCTACGAGTAAGTCGGCAGAGAGTACGACGCGAAGGTCAAGGGGAATGTGAAGCCGAACTCTGGTTCTGCACGGGCAAACTCGGCTTTTGCCACTTGGGGTTAAGGCTCTTTCAATCCCAGTTGTCTAGTGTGTAGCGCAAAGTAGTCGGTGGAGATGGGACCAAATGTCCACAGAGAGAGAGAGAATAGGACCAATTGACCCATCCTTTGTAGTTTTCACCTCATCTGTGAATATTTCAGGATAATCCATTAAGGTCGCCCCAAATTTCTTGTATGCCCCAAATTTCAAACTCTTTATCTCAACTTCCTAAATTTGTTGTCTTTAATGATTTAATTTTTCTGGGCTTATCTGGATTCGGGATGCTCCTAATGTGTTCTTAATAGGCTCCTAATTCTACTCAGGAATTTGTTCTTATTAATGCTCCTAACTAAATGATACTTCCAATTGCTCTCCCTCTTCATGGTTGAGGTTCGGCATCCAGTTGTGGAGTTTATTGCAAGAGAACAAATGCCGAGTTTGGTGCCATTCATCGGTTAGTTTATTGCAAATGCCATAGATATGAATGTCGAGAATAGAACGAAAGGACAGTTGCGTGGTGAAGTTGAAAAGAGGAAAAAGTGTGGGAGCTGATGAAGAAACACGTAAATGTAAAGGAGAAGTGACACGTTAGGTGTGTTATGGATCAGCTGTGAACAGTGGCTGATCCGTAGCTTTTCTCTATAATTATACACATTATTCTGTCAAACTCGATTTGGTTTGATAAATAAAGATTTAGACAAGCTGAAATGAATTCGACTTGACACGTAAAAAGATATAATCTCTTTTATACTAGCTTACTGCTATTTTCCTTTTACTACTCCTTTTATTTTTATTTTTATTTTTTTGACTTAATGTTTAAGAAAGTGACTATTAGTAAAGTTGTATATTTTTAAAAAATTTTCTTTTAATAATTAAGGATGTTAAAAAAATACTTAAAATAAAATAATAAAAAAATAAAAATTTCAAATACACTATAGAGTAGTACAAGGGTAATAGGAGGGTAGTAAGCATATCATTATCCAAAATAAATTATCATTCTATTGAGGGAATAATAGTTAGGCCTCGTTTGGTTACATAGATGAGATAAAAATTTTGTGAATAATAGTGAAATAATTTATAAATAGTAGTTAAATAATTTGATTTAAGATTTTTATGAGATTTTGGAAAAAGAAAAAGAAAAGTTTGAATAAAAAGTTATAAAGTTAAAAGAATGTTAAAATATAATTTTCTTAATATAATTTTATTTTAGAATTTAAAAAATTTGAATTATGTTTTATGTTTTGTTATGGAGTTTGGAAAAGTTGTAATGATTAAATAATGATTAGATGAAAAAATTAAAAATTTGAAATAGAAAAATATTTATATTTGAATGATATTTGAATGTTGAGATTAGATGAGATAATACCAAATATTTGTGAAATCAAACAAGGGCTTATTACAAACAAAACTTGAGCATATTTGACTTTTTTCTAAATTTTGTAATGAGTTTTTACAATTCAGAAAGATAAAGATCCAACATGTGAACCTTATTTTATTTAATATTGTCATCCAAAAAGATTCATAAACTGTCTAGAAACATAGAAACACTTACAGAAGATCTTAATTCCAAGTCAGTCGTGAGTCGTGACAGCCTCGCTTAAACCTATATTTGACTTTTGTCTTCTTTTTTTTTCTTTTTCTTGACCAAAAATTAATATAAATTAACATAACATGAGATGTGCTACCCCACCGAAAGTGCTACGAGAATGGCTCTCGAAAATACCATTTGGTTTTTTTTTTTTTTTCATATTCTTAAATTTTTTTAAAAAAAAATTATAATATCATTAAAAAATATTTTTTTAATTATTAAATAAAAAAAATTAAAAATTATGAAGACCCATCCTCGAGATGGATGCAGGGTGGTTTTAACTTTTCTCATATAACATATTGGGAAACTCCAACAACGGCCCCAATTAAGTTCCCCCAAGCTTTAATAAAATAATAATTTAAAACAAAAAGGTAAAAAAGAAGAAAAGGGACCACTAGGTCCACTCCGAATGCTCTTTGAGTCTAGAGGAGTTCTAGGGACACTGCTCGGTGTCCCGCTCATGCAAATTTTTATATTTTTTATTTTCAACGTATATTTTTTTAATATATTTTCATATTTTTAAAAAATGAAAAAAAAATTACATTTTTATTAAAAATTATTTTCTTAATCAAGAAATAAAAAAAATAAAACAAAAAACAAAAAAAAAAATTCTCAGCGGGACTGGAAGCAAGATATATATCATTTACCTTGAGCCTAGGGCCCAAGAGAAGGGCCATCTCGGTTGATGGTTTTTTTTGTTACAATCCTAAGATTGGGAAGCTTCCCTGAGTCCCTGGTTCTGTTAGCGGCGGGCGTCTAGCCCAGAAGTAGACCCGGGGTCAGCAAATCGAACTCTCTTCGCTAATCTCGGAATAAAGGGAAAAAACTAGGAAATTTAAAATCTAACCGGACATTGATGTCCGTCAAGAGGGAGAAGAGGAAGGGGGAGGAGCCGTAGCTCCGCCCCCTCTCCGAGATGGACGGATAGATGGATGGCCGATTAGCGGCTTCTGGTTCTCACAGACCTGGGCCACTGTAAACGTGTATTTGATTTCTGTGTTCTTTGTTTTAAAGTGTGTAATTGAGGCAGCCTCATGTGTGGTGGTGGATGACGAACAGCCGAAGTATAAATCATGGAGGATCAAAGACACAGGGTCCACGAATGCTCAACGGAGTTGACGTTAAGGCAAAGGCAAAGAACAAAACCGTGGACGGGCCCCACCTCTTGAACCACAATGCCCAGGACTCATCAATTCCGCAACCCACTCGTTTTGACTTTGCCCATTTATTTTCCCATCACTAGTTCCGTTTCTCCTCACTCCACTCCAAATTCAGCCAAACCAGCCAACAAAATTTGCATTAAAAAATCTCTTTCTTTCGTTTTCCCCACCCATCACCCACCTTCTTCACTAAATTGGCCGTCCAAACCTGCAACTGCCAACCCCTCTTTTTCTTTTTTTACTTTGGTCAACCGTCCCTAACACGACATGTTGGTCCACTTCTTTCCAAATGTTTGACCCAGTCATTTTCCCTCTTTAATGTCTCCTTTGTCAGTACGTACTGCTACTAGTATTATTATTAGATCAGAGAAAAAACTTTGGTGGGCAGTGGGAAAGTAAAGGGGTAGAGGGCATCCAAAGACAAAATCCAAAGATAAAAGCAATCAGTACCAAGATCAAAGCGAATAGAACCCACTTTTTTCTAGTTACGTATTCATACCCAAATCTATAATCACCAAATCCACCATCTTCTCCTTTTTCGTCGTTTTTTAAATTCATAATGATTCTGGTGTTCAAGAGAGAGAAAGAGATAGAAAAGAGAGGAAGGAATCCAATATGTTACAGGCATGGAACTAACCCCACTAATCTCCTTCGAGATAAGAGTGGAGTCTGACCGAGAACCAACAGCTACAGCTACTGCTGCAACTGCTACTATTCTTGGCTCCTTTCGATGAATTAATGAAACATGGAGAGGCTTCCTGCAGCTCTGAGATGCTCAAGACGATTCTAAGATGAGACTGGTACCATCGGTAACAGAGAGAGAGTGGTTGTGCTCGCCTTCGTAGGTCACAACCAGCATAGATGGATCATCCAGTGCTCTCTCAACGTGTTTACGTGCTGGACACCCTCTAACGCTGCTGCACTTGTAGTAACCCCTGTTTCATTTACATTTACATGTTAAAACACGTATCCCAAACTTTTTTTTTTGATAAGTAAGAAGATATATTGCTTAAAACACGTATCCCAAACTTAGGTCCTGAATTAGCTGTAACTTGGAAATATGGAAAAAGAAAAAGAAGTTTCAGCATATAAGCATGGTGATGATGGAGACTTGGGAGTTGACGACCGAGATAACAGAGTTCCGAAATTTAAAATTGAAGAAACCTATCTAATTATATATCTTTGTTATCTATATACCTTGGATGAGGAGAACCCTTAATCGGCTTCTGTCCATATTTCCTCCAAGAAAAATCGTCCGGTGGAATATCAGCCATCTTCAAGCTAATCGCCGGAACCCTCACCACCCTCTTCATCCTCAACTTTCTGCTATAAGAAAACAACAACACATATAAACTTAGAAAATCGAACCCAATTTTAAAACGATGTAAGAGAGAGATGAGGTAAGGAGGAAAGACCGACCTTTTCTTGGAACAATGGCATCGGCCGGAGGAGCCACCGCACTTGCCGGAACCCAAAGTTTCAGAGCTACACTTTCTCTTCAACGAGGTCGACGAAGACAAAGGTGGCTTTCCCACGGAGGAAAGATGGGACAGATTTGTGATTTGAAACGCCGAAGAACAAGATGGCTGCTTGCTGTCTGTGTCGCCCGTCAAAGACGACATGAACGAGGTCGGAGCAGAGGAGTAAGAAAAATTAATTGTGGTGGAAGCGTCCTTCCTGTCGATCACACCCTTTTTAGGCATCAAAGAGTCACTGTACTGGTACTGATTATTCTGATTGTGGTGAGGAAGAGGTGGGATCTGCTGGATCGGAGTCGCGTAGTAAACTCTGTCGGGTTCAGAAGGCTTCTCTTTATCTTCGATTTGGGAACCCAAAGGGCCTCTTCTGAAGCGAGCGTGGCCAGTCCGGGTCCGACCCAGAAGAGAAATGACCTTCTTGAACTTGGAGACGGCAACGTCCGCCACAGCCTTGCAGTCCATCTCCATTTCCATGGACGGCTTCGAACTCGAGGACGAGGACGACGAAGATAGGTATTGCTGCTGGTTCTGCGAAAGCAATCTGATAAGCTTTTCGACGCTCTCGAGGCCAGACGCCGCTTCCTGCACGGCGTTGTCTTCTATTTTCGCTCTGAAATCGCTGTTTTTGTTGTTGTTCCTATACTCCATCATGAAATCCACCGCCATCTCTCAGAAGCATCAAAGAAGAGGAAGAGAAAAGGGCAAAAGGGAAGGACAAAGATGAGAGCAAATGTAGAAAAGGGAAAGGGTGGGTCTCTAGTCAAAGTGGTGCCCCATATATTGAATTAAATAAAATTTTAGCATCCCTTGCCCCCACTGACCCCCGGCGTGACCGACCTGTCACGCTACCTCTCTTCGTCAAACCTTAGGTGCGAATCAAGCCCCAACTGCCTATGGGCAATTTTTTATTCATTACCGCACATGGACAAAATAATTTTTTTTAATATTTTGGTCACAAAATAATTAGATATAAATAATTTTATAAATTAATATAATTTAATATAATTTATCAAAATATAAAATTAATTTTATTATAACATAAATTTATCAAATCAGATAAAATCATATCAATTTATTAATTATTTTTATATAGTTGCAGCAATTTGTTTAGATTTAATTTGGGTACTAAGATATTCTTAAAATATTTCATAATTATTTATTATTTTGCTATTTTTATCATTTTTTTAATTATTATCTACTATTATTTAATATTTTATTATTATTTTTTCATTATTATTTATATAATAATTCAAAAAATCTCACTAGCCACACTTAGTCAGTTTTTTTTAAATATAAAATTTTAATTTTATTATTATAATTTTTTAAATTTTTATATAAAATATAATAAATAATTTAAATTTTTAAATTTTTAAATAATAATAATATTATAAAATAATATTTTATTCAATTTTCAATTCTATTGTAACTATCCTTAATCAAACGTTGTAGTACTACTATAGTCGCGACATTCATTGACCTGATATTCTTTGAGTAGGGCCCGTCGAGGTTAATGTGTTCTATACTCACGCGGCGAGATTGGACTACACGAGGTCAAACAAATGCTACTTAACCAATTGGAATGGATTGGTGTCGAACATAAGGGAAGATTGGGAATAAATCGTTTTTATTGCTTGCCAGCAGTGTATAGTTGACTTTGTTTCCCGCACAGCAACTTTCATAATGAGTAATAATAGAGCGGAAAATTAGAACTAGAAATATAATTTCTCATAAAAATAAGCCGCGTGGGCTATACATTTTCCTTTTTCCTCGAGGGAAATGAAAGATTAGAAGTCGTAACAGTAGGTTGCTGGGCGATTATATCAATATATATATATTATTAATTATCTGGGTTTTTTTTAATTTGTCATTGCACAAATATCAAGTTGGTGAGAAGGATTTATAAATTTAATTTTGAGATATAAGTAAAACTATAATAATTTATTAATTTTTCATAATATATATTTTGTGATTGAATCAATTTTCAACAGATTTGGTGGAAAACGAGAGCTCGTCCCGCCGGGCATATCTCTTGTGCTTGAAAATCCATGGTCATAATGATGCAATTAGTGGTAATAATGCTTTATACATATGTGTGTGTATATATATAATAAACCCATTAAATCCTGATTAATAATTGGAGACCTTTCAATGTTTTTGTAAGAACCCCTGAAAATGGAGAAATTGTAATCTTCGGCCCACAGCAACGGTTTGGATTTCGGTCCAAAGATGTCGTTTGAAGCCCACAACGGGTGATCGGAACGGTGGTACGGCGTCCGTATATATGTGCATTATAGTGAATGGAAGGCAAAAACATCAAATATAAATATGGAACAAGTTGCAACTGGAATTTCCTCTCCGGAAAAACTCTCTCTTGTCATCCTGAAGTCAGGAAGAAGAAAGAAGTCCGGAAGTCTTTTATTCCTTTTACTTTGTCGTTCTCTCCTGCATGACCCCATTTTCCTATCCTTTCCGACATTTTCCCCTCTTTTCTCCTACACATTTTTCCTTCAGCTCTTGTCCCCCCTTGTCCTTTGCTTGTCCCTTCATCACCACATGGTCTCGGCTTGAGGCTCCATATGAGCCAGGGGATTTTTATTCCTTCCACTATCCTTTTGGTTAGTTTCACAGGCACAAGCTATGCCTTGTTGGCTCGATTTCACTGTTAGTAGTGAGGTAGGCATAGTTAAATTTTGACAAAATCTTGGAGCATCAAATTTCGTACCAAATTATAGCTAAAGTTTGTCCATTACGTCCAAAATACAACAAATAATGAACTACTTGGGCTGGCCGAATATGGTTCGCGCATCACTGTTTCTTACTCAGATGCCTGGGTTGCATACTTTGATCCAAGAAAAATATTCACATTTTATTAATAAAATGTCATTAAACAACACTAGAATCATTTTTCTCTTTTAAGACTAGGTTTTTATATCTTAGGATACGTTTAGATGTTAAAAATATCTCAGATTATTTAAGATTAATAGTGAAATAGTTTATAAATAATAATAAATCATTTGAAAATAGTATTAAATTGTTCAAAACTATTTGTAAATAATATTGAAATAGTTTGAAATAGTAAACACAACTCTAAAAGCATTTCCAATGAATACTGTAAAATACAATTTTATTTAAAATATAAAAAAACTTGTTCAAAATACCCTCCAATTGATTTTGTATTTCATTTTTACTTCACATTTTGCTACAACACTTCTGCTACATGTAAAGAAAACTGTTCATGACTGTAAAGATTTTAAAGTAATTTACAATCCAGAATATGAAGTCTTTTTGTCTTATTTTACACTCCTGGAGAAAATCACACTAAATCCCAAATTTGCCCAAATAAGAACACAAGATCCACAGGAACCCCAATCAATCCGCGTGATATTTTCATAATATACTTTGATTATATTTTCATTATATAATCTCTTTTTTTTTTNTTTATAAAATTATCCCTCGTCACACTTCCAAAACATATTTGCTCCAGTAGTGAAAAAGACGTACGTAAATGATGAGGAAATCGGACGAGAAGTTTGAATGTTGACAGCTGGAAGACTGACTGATTTGGACATGGCCTCTTGAGCCTGAGTTCGCACGCACAAAAGTCAAATTACGTGTTAAAGTTGGCCTGCAACGTTGTCTTATTATTGACTTCCGGTCCTAATAAAGTCTTTAAAATGGGTGTTTATTATTATGACTTGAAGTTTTGTCCTGTTTTACATCTAAATAAAAAAATACATTAAAAAAATCACACGTGGAATGAATTTTATTTTTTCTCGGCAAAAAAATGGTTGGCGGTAGCGATAAGAAATGCTTCAACATCCCACCCGCTGAAGAAGCCTAAACAATGAGAAACGCAGTCGTTCACTACAAGTCAGACTTTAATCATATTGACTCAGCTCCACGAGAGCATCTATGATCCATAAGTCAATGAAGCACCAATATTTCCAAACGCTTCTCATTGCAAGATTCGTTCCCAAAACTTTGTGCTCGTTACCAAATTCATGGACCACTCAGCCATCATTAATGATTCATGTGAAATGAACCTATTGCATTTTATATATATCTGGTTAAATAAGATTTTTAGATAATATCAAATAGTAAATGATTTAATAATATTATTATGACGCTATTTTTACAATTTTCTTAGAAAAAAGTTAATCCAGGCACTTTCGTGTACCCATTGAGCACGAACCCAGCTTACATTGTAAGTAAAACGATGCGTGCCGAAGGTCTTCTTCTTCTCGACGAGATGCCCCTACTTCCCAGTTTTTCTCTTCTCCACGTCTTCTGAACAAAAGCAAATGAAGGACGGACAATGAATCTTGTATAACAAAAACCTCATCACATATTTACCTCTTTTACTACTGATTCTTACTGCAAATTAGCCCATTCCTTTGCAACTCTGAATACCAAGAATGGATTTGTATCAAATCATCAGCCGGTCGATAATCATCATTCAAAGTATAATGAGAGAAAACCCAACGTGCAAATTTTATTGGAAAATTCTAATAAATGGTGAATTTGTTGTCAAGTAGGCTCTCCGCTGAAGAACACAAGACATCATTGTAGCTACCTATATCGAAATAGCAAGGACCCAGATTACAAATTCTTCCGAAAATTGAAGCAGCTAAATGGAAAATAATGATTATAAGAGATTTTTTTTTTTTTTTTTTTTGGGGTGGTTGGGGGAGGTATACATGCACCAGTGGTTGGCCAATATTTTGAATATAACTTATTGAAACGAGATATTTATACTAATTTTTATAAATATATATAAATTATAAATAGTTTAGTCTGAATTGAGGGTCTAAAAATAAGATTGCAGTTTAAAGAAATGAAAAAAAAAAGAAGTAAAAAGTAAGGGCCGAAATCTATATATTGGCCAGTATAGACCCGAAATTCTGATTAATACGATATTATATCATTTTCTGTACCGGCCAATACGACATATTTCGACCATACTGGCCGGTATGAAACGAAATTCAAAATCTTGGTTTAGATACAGAAATCATCTCAATTCATCTCATCTCATCTTATCATCATAATTTTTTTAATTTTTACACAAAATATAATAAAAAATTTAACTTTTTCAAACCTTAAGAGAATAATAATATTAAAAAATAATATTCTAATAATAAACCAAAACCCAAAATCAATTTAAGTTTTGGAGGTTTGTGATAATGAAGTTCATCTTCAAGAGAAATAAGCTACTTGGAAACAAACCCAAAACCATAAAAAAAAAAAAAAACCTCTGTTTCTTGATGTTCATTAATGTAAGGGTACTACCCACACCATATTGTATATATCTATATACAATATATTTGTATAAATTATTTATATAAATATTAAAAATATAAATTTTTTTATATTAAATATGAAAGAGATGAGGAGTGGGGTGTGGGGCCCCGCTAGGATCAGCTTACTCCCTGCCCCTAGGGTTCTTCCATTCAAGGCACGGGTGGTGCGGGATAGCCCGCACGCGCGAGATGGAAGGGGGTGGGGAATGGGCCCTCGCTGCCCACCCATACATTAACAAACAAATACATAAGATGAAATGGTCTATTTATATATATATATATATATATATAAAAGCAGAAAACAAATGACACACTCCACTCAGATTTGTTCTCTCAGTAAACAATTGCTCTCTCGCTAGAATAAATGTCAATTGCACACTTACAACCACAAATTTTCCATTAAAGCTAGATTTTGTAGGATTAATGGTTAAGAACAAACTTAGTGAGAGAAATGGAGTGCGAGATGGGAGAAGGGCAGATGAAAATGGATTTGGAAATAGTCGTTGGTCTTCTTCACCTCTTCTCTTCGAGTTTTTCTCTCCTTTTTAAAACAAGTACTGACATGGCAGCAGGTTATGTCAGCTTCGTACGTAAATTGGTCTACCAAAGAAAAATGCTTGAGATCCCGTTGGAGCTTCTGGCTCTATTTTTTTTTTGTACTTAGTGATTAAGAATGTGTTGTTTAATAATATTGTGAATTTTTTTTAAAAAATTTATAAGTGTTAAAAAAATGATGTAAAAAAAGCTTTTAAAAAACAAAAAACTTATGTTTTTTCACATAATTTTTTTAATACTCTCAAATATTTAAAACAAAGAAAAAAATTTACAATATTATTAAACAATATTTTCTTAATCATTAAGAAAAAAGAAATCTAAAACAAAAAAAAAGTGGAGCGGGAACTTCCATCGAGATCCTTAGCATTGTCCTCTACCAAATGGTAGAATTGATTTTTTAGGTTTATTTCTAAAATATTTAAAAAATAAAATTTTAAAATTTGAGAAAGAATTTTTTAAGAACTTATTTAAATAGTGAGATAAAATGAAATGAGATGAATTTTTATAAATAAAATAAAATAAAATATTATTGTATTTTAAAATAAAAAAATAAATTATTTATATATAAAAATTTAAAAACTTTGTAACGCCGAGATAGGAAAAAATAGATCATATCGTTTCTCTGTCCAAAAAAATCCGAAGAAAAAAGCTCGTTATTTTTAGGACCAAGTTGGGAAGGTGTCGGGAATTGGAGTGGATGGTTGAATCCAAGATGTTGGTATAGACGAAATATCAGATGACACGCATGACTGATAGTTGGAAAAGAAGTTGTACAGCCCAAACATGGAGTAGTGGGAATGTGGAATAACTCATCGGATAAATTTGTGGTCAATTAACGTTCTTGACAGACGGAGGTTCTGATCCAAATCTACAAAGCTGATTTGACTACCGATGTAGTTTTTGTATTAATTAGGGTATGATGATAATGGACAAGGAAAATAATAAAATTACCACCTTCTTATTATTATTTATTTATTTTTTTTTTATTAATTTTTTATTTTATTTAATAATTAAGAAAGTGATTATTAATAAAATGATATATTTTTTTTAATTTTTTCTTAATGATTAAGAATGTTAAAAAAATAGTTAAAAGAAAATAATAAAAAAATAAAAAATTTCAAATATGATATAAATAGTAAAAGAGTAGTGAAGTGGTGGTAAGTGTCTCATTATTATCCAATGAACAATATGAAAGACCGTACCTTGGGTTCACACGAGGGATTTGATTGTTCCATTCCTGTCTTGCTCCAGCGTATCTTCCTCAATTGTCTCAAGGGAAATGCTTATCCGACCGAGAAAAGCAATCGATGTTCAGGAGTTTTTTTTTTTTTTTTATATAAATTCAACGATTAAAAAATTATTTTTAAATGAATTTATATTAATTTAAAAAAACATTTAAAGTAATTAATTTTTTTATTTATAAAAATATACAAAATAAAAAGGTTTATTTTACACTTTTAGGCAGAAACTCTTGGGAATGCATTTTAAACTTTCGGTGACCCTAGCTGTTGGGAATGCATTATTATTATTATTAAAAATAAAAATATACATTAATAACTCTTTTCACAATTCTTTAAAAAATTATATTTTAAACGAGAGATATGTTTATTAAAATAACATCATTTACATAAATACTCTCAATTTAAAATATAGTTGTATAAAGACTTGTGCTATATTATTGCTCTATTAAAAAAGTTGTCAATATTTTTTTATACTATCAACAATTTGTTGGGTACATCGATAAATAGGTTTGTAAATAAGTTTTTAAAAAAAAATAGTATTTGCAGTCATAGAATGTACAAGCGCCGCACACTCAATTTAAAAAAAAAAAATAAATACGATAACCATATAAAAAAATTAATGTTTTAATAGTTAACTTTATTTAAAAAAAAAAAAAAAGAGTGTAGGGTGGTTGCACAACCAAGACAATATCTTGCATTATTATTATTGTTATTATTTTTTAATCTCCAAATGTAATCCACTTCACTCTAATTTCTTTTATTAAATTTCACGACGCAAATTCTAGGGCTTGTGCGGGCGAGAGTTGTTGGTACATACCTAACAATTATGGGCCAAGCAGCGGGTGTGATTTTGGCTGGTTTTTGTTTTCATGTCGTCCCAATTGAGGCCCAATCATAGGAATGAGGATGTTCTCCTAAACTCAAAACTACAACTGGGCCCAATGATTGGTCTCAAGCGACAATCACTCCAGCAGCTAGACTCACTTTTGTGAGCTCAAGTAATGGGCCTGAACTATAGGGCTTTAGGTGTGGATCCACTTGGCTTGAGAAATAAAAACAATAATTAAGAAGAGAAAAAGAAACAAATAGTTTTAGCACAAAAACATCATGCACATTCTTGCCCCAACTATATTATTGGACTGCATTTCTGTTCCTTTTTAGTTTGGTTCCCAATCATCATCAATCAACAACAACATGATTGAAATGTCACATTTTCCCTCAATATTTTGGGTACCATTTCACGTTCGAACCCACCAAACCCATTCCCTGTTTCATACTCTTTACGTTTTATGCCTGCCTTTGGTTTAAAAAAATTTATGCAATGGTGACATTTTCGCACATTAAACAACAATTATTTATAAAAAAAAAATTATAATATTTATCAAGTTACATCAAGCATCCATTGTATGGTATTTATAAAAAAAAAAAAAAATTGATATGAGTATAGCCAAATTTACCTGAACATTGAAAATGAGAGATATTTTCATATTTTTAATGTATAAATGATTAAGGTCTTGTTTGGATACAGAAATATTTTCAATCTATTTTATCTTATCTCATCATTATAATTTTTTTAAAATTTCATATAAAATATAATAAATAATTCATCTTTTTTAAATATTAAAATAATAATAATATTAAAAAATAATAATTTATTTATCTCGTTTAAAATTATTTCATCTCATCTCATCACGGATGTAATGCATGCCGTAATCGTTGTCCAATAACCAAGGTGTTTTTTTTCCTCTTTGCGCCAAGTTTAGTATCATTAATAAAAAAATTGTTACGTTTAAATATCTTAGCTTAAAATGGTATTTATGCATGGATAAACCGAATCATCACAAACAGCTCATTTATCAAGAGTGAAGAACTTTTTTCATTTTTAAATGAAAAAGATTTCTAGAAATTGATTGGTGGTTCCAATCTTATCAATGAAAAGAAGTGTCAGCATTTTTCAGAATTAAATTACTTGGTACCTATACAATAATGAATCATTCCGACTCCGACTGCTTGCCAAGAAAATCGGTGGAAAATGAAGACACGGGCCGGGCAATGGTCTCTCCTCTCTCTCTCTCTCTCTCTGTCCCCAACCTCTCTCACTGTTTGCTTGCAATTGCAGTTGCTGGTGTTGTGAGAACTAAGTAATAGGCAATCGAATAACACCAGACAATGATATATCATACGCCCACCGATTATTCCTTCATACATTTGCAAACCCCAAGAAACCTCCGATTAAACCAATCGAACCACACCTTCTACATACCAAATTCTCTCTCTCTCTCTCTCTCTCTCTCCCTCTCTCTAACAGTCTACGCGCAGAGACAGCCAAAGAGAGAAGAGAGAGTGAGTGAGAGTGAGAGTGAGAGTCGGAGCCAATGAAGCTCTCGGTGCTACAACAGAGTTACATGAACCGGCGCGGCAACAGCTTCAGGTCTCCCTTGGATTCGTCTTCGGACACTTCCATCAAGTCCCCCTCTTCCATCATTTGGCTCCTATTCCACGGACTTTGCTGCCTCATTAGTCTCGTTCTCGGCTTCCGCTTCTCCTGCCTTGTCTTCTTCTTTCTCTTCTCCACTTCCCACACCACCAACGTCTACAACTTTCCGTTTCGCACAGCCTCCGAGCTCGCCCAGAGCCTCACCGTTTACTCCAGTCCGATCACCAATTTCAACTCCCCCCTGGGTAGTAACGCTACTACTACCGGCGGTAGTAATAGCCGAGTCGTCGTCGGGAGACATGGGATCCGAATCCGGCCGTGGCCGCACCCGAACCCTGTCGAGGTCATGAGGGCGCACCATATCATCGAGAGGGTCCAGAAGGAGCAGAGGCTCCAGTTCGGGGTCAAGAATCCGAGGACAGTCATCGTAATCACGCCGACCTATGTGCGGACGTTCCAGGGGCTGCACTTGACCGGCGTGATGCACTCGCTCATGCTGGTCCCGTATGATCTCGTCTGGATCGTGGTGGAGGCCGGTGGAGCTACCAACGAGACCGCTTCGCTTATCGCCAAGTCAGGGCTTCGAACTATCCACGCTGGATTCCGTCAGCGGATGCCGAATTTGTGGGAGGGACGGCACCATTTAGAGGTTCAGATGCGGCTTCAAGCTTTAAGGTGACCGCTATTGCCTTTTCTTTTGATTTCTATTTTCTATTTGTTCGTTGAGGTAACCGAGCTGCAAAAATGGGGCTACTTCTACATTCTCTACTTGCAAGAAACTAACTGTAATACTCTTTTTTTTGGTCCTCCCTACAAATTATGATTAGAGGATTTAAGTTGTTAGAATATGAATTTGATCCAGTGGGTTTATGATGGAACAGAATTGTGCGAGACAAGAAGCTGGATGGGATTGTGATGTTTGCAGATGATAGTAATACGCATAGCATGGAGCTCTTTGACGAGATTCAGAATGTCAAATGGGTTGGTGCTCTTTCGGTTGGTATACTTGCGCATTCGAGTGATACCGATGAGTCCTCGGTGTCCTTATTAGAGAAAGACGAGGATGAAGATGTCGAAAACCCATCAATGCCTGTTCAAGGTCCTGCTTGTAACTCATCCAATCAATTGGTTGGTTGGCACACCTTCAATCCCATACCCTATGTTGGGAACAGCGCCACTTACATTGGTGATAGGGGGGTTGTGCTGCCCAGGAAACTTGAATGGGCTGGGTTTGTACTGAATTCCCGGTTGCTTTGGAAGGATGATGACGGCGGGCCAGAGTGGGTCAATGATCTAGATACATTAGCTCACAATGAGGAGGCCGTAGAGAGTCCATTATTTCTGCTGAAGGATTTTTCTGTGGTGGAGCCACTTGGAAGTTGTGGACGTCAAATCTTGCTCTGGTGGCTCCGAGTTGAAGCTCGTGCTGATAGCAAATTTCCTCCTGGGTGAGTCTTTCATCTTTTGCTCTATTCGGTATCTTGCAAAAGTCATTTTATCTCATGGTGTCCGAAATGCATATCCATTAGTGAAGGTTGTGATGTGCTCGCCTGCTGTCACATATATGCATGTTGAAATTATTTGGTTATGCCTTTGTAAATTGAAATTAAACTATAAGTGAAACGCCATCTACTACTGCCTAGTTTTATAAACGTCAGGTGAACTTGATTGACAACACGTTGAAATTAAACCAAGCATTGTCCCTCAAGAATTTTGGAAAGGAGACATCATTGAAAGAAATTACCTTTTGGAGGTGGACTCGGCATGAAACTTGAGCATCAAGTGTGCGCTTTTTATCTTTTCTAGATGCCGTTGGACGTCAAATTTCCTCTAAGATGCTAGAATTGCAATTTGAGTGAATAATCCAAGTTGTATTAACTTGTGTTTATTAAAACCAAGTGCACAAAATGTAGACCATATGTAACTTCAAAACACATAACATCTTATTGAGAAGGCGGACACAGTTGCTGATCTAGTCCCAACCTTTTCCAGGCTGTCTAATCTTATTGAAAATGGAATTTTGGGCAAAACTCAGTGTTTTCTGCTAGTTCAGCTTATAGGAAGTTTTATTGGGTTATTGTGAAACCTCTTGAAGTTGTGCATCTCAAATGGCTTGTTTTATTCATTTCTTTGCCCTGTTACATTACCTTGTTTGATATGATGAGCACAGCTTCATCATGTTGATAATTGGCCTGTTAGTTATAATGATGTGTCTAGTGTATACACGTGCCTAACTTTTTTCCAGAATCTAATGCATGGTTACTGCTTTATCCATTCATCTCAAATTAGTTAGAATGCTTACAGTCTTTTTTTTTTTTTTTTGGTGGTTGTATCTAAAAGATGTCTTTCTGCATACATCTAGAAGCATAAATAGCACTAGTCTCATAGGTGCATGCAAACAGACACAGGTTGTATTGATCACACCTTGTTTATAAAAACATTTTATCCAAGTCCTCTGTGGTTATAGTTATAAAGGCACGTGTTTATGTCTCCAAGGACCAAGACCCCATACTGGAAGTCATGTTCAATTCTCATTGTTTTTGTCAAGTAGTTGAGGATCTGTAACAGCAAGGAGTTTAGGCCCATGCAGCTTGTCATGTTTTAATCTTCAAGTTTGGTTCTGCGTTTGTACGACTCTTTATTATCTCTGCAACAACTATTTTTTACTTCTTTAAAGGACCTGTATGCAACATCTTAAAAGCCTCACTGTCCTGTTCAATCAATCCTCCATCACCTCGGAACATCTGATAGCCATCCCGCTACCTTCCTTTCACATGAAAATGCCTCTTGTACAAATTATGAGGCTGTCCTACCTTATAGCCTTTCTTGACCATGGGCTTAACCACTAGAGCTACTTGAAAAAGAAACCAAGCGACGTCAATTCTAACTTTCCCGGGTGTTGCCTTCCGTTCACATTTCCTTTTTTGACAAAAAAAAAAAAAAACTGCAGTATGCTGTCATTTGGTTGTGCGCTCTTTCTAATCTGTCAATGTTCAAAAAAGAATCAAGACTTGACATAGACTATATCCTTACACATGTAGTCCCTTATTAAACTATACGGATAACTACTGTTGCCTGATGTTCTGATTTTGATTAGGAATATAGGAATTCTTTTGGACAATGATGCATTGAGCCTATTAATTTCAGATGAAAATCCTTATGCATTGATTGTTAGCATATCACCATGAGCCCCATACATCCACCACGTCAGATGCAGGGGATGTATGGCATACCATTCTTGCTACGTGCAAGTTAAAGGGTATCATATGACTTTTAGATCCTTTTGAGCATGAAGTTGTGAAGCATGGTTACAGGAGTGAGGCAGTTTGAAAGTGCCTTTAACTAGTAGGTGCTTTCCTGAACTAATATTATCCAAGATTCTGAATTTTAAGCACCATCCAAGCTTGACCATTGAATTCTACCATAGTGCAACCGACAGAGGAAACCATGAGTACATTTTTGGGCATGTGATGGCCCATTGTTTAGAGAACTGGGTTCAAGGTTGTCAATTTTATTCCATTTTAGGTCACTCCCTAAAAAACTTAGGACGTTTAGGAGTACAGGAATCCTTCATTTTGAAGAGAGCTTGATCCTGAAGTTTCGGGTTACACATAAACCATGCAGTTTTGTGGCTGCTAAGTATAGTTGGAGGCACACCATATGAATCCATGATGCTAATCTAGATAGAAAGAGGGACCAGGGGTTTGGGGTGTAAAGATTTTAATGGTTGATAACGAAGTGGCATGTGAAACTCCACTAAATGACCTCGTTTCTAGTTTCACACTGGAACTAAAGGCCCTTCACAGCTGCTTGTGTATATGTAACTTCGTACTTCTCTAGCTTTTGATGATCTCAGGAGTAATCACTAATATTAACAGTCATCAATTGTGTGACTTGTGGATATCTATGCCATATTGTTTTTAGAAGTCTAATATGAAAGTCGATAGTGGCATCCTTATCATTAAGCATGTTCAATAGTTTGGTCATGACGAGTAATATATTTTCAGTATAAGGTTTTATGATATGAACACACAAAGACCATACAAAATGGGCTGTAATTGGATCTGTATTTTCTTTTGCAATTTCTGTTCACTGGATAAGCTGTCTAGCACGCATTTTACATATTGATTTTGAATGTGTTTTATACAGATGGATAATTGATCCTCCTCTGGAGGTCACTGTCCGATCGAAACGTACACCATGGCCGGATGTTCCTCCCGAACTCCCATCTAGTGAGAGGGAAGTGACCGGTGTCCAAGAGCACATAGTGAAGCATTCTTCAAAGACTCGAACATCCAGATCTAACCGCTCTCGAAGTAAGAGAAAGTATCATGACACGAAGATACTAGACACACAGCTTCCTGTGATGGATTCTGAACAAAGCTGAAAGATGATGCCGGACATCTCAAGATAATACGATGCTGTGTGAATTTAAGACCGCTGGTCTCTCCGCTTCAAAAAATTTGGTTGACATAGGGAAAAAAGCAACGGGGTAAATACCTGAAGGCACCGGTTGCATACGCAGTCCATCTGATCTGAATTCCAAAATCCCACCAGGGTTTTGCATTTTTTTCCCTTTTTATTTTTCTTTGTTGGGGGTGATTGATAATCTGGACTCATGAAAGTGGTGTTTTCACTGGATCATGATGAGTCTCGTGTTTGTAGAAAGCTTGTATCAAATAGGCTTTTAAATCGTGTACACAAATCTTTTCTAAGTAGGAATTATAGAATTGCGTTCATTTGGGTCTCTGAAAAACGAGACCAAATACAATAAATTTTTTAATTCGTTCCAAAACAGTGTCCTTGCCATTGTACTAACTACTGAGCCATTGCATGGTTTTCTTCGAAAGGGATTCCAATAATACCAGCAAGGCCCCTTAATCAGTATGTTCTGTCTCCGTGGAGTTCAGTTTATTTTCATACATATGAATGAGCCAAACCAAATATCCCATGGCCGAGGAAGCTTCTGCTTGATGCTTGTGGAGAGGAGGGGCCAATTTGATTCATTCCAATTTAATTCTCTTTGGGTACACAGACAAAATGGTAGAGACTATTGAGAGCAAGCCCCTATACAGAATATCTACCATGTTTTAAGCTTTTTCTCATAAGAGAATTATAAATGGATTATATAAAATAAACTTACAAAGTGATATAACTTGATGTGACATGTCTCATCAAAATTTTTGGAATAGTGCTAGAGCCAATGCTGGGGGCTCCTCCTGGCTCTTTGTGTGTGCTTTTTTTTTTCATATATTATTTTAATATTTAAAAAATAAAATAAAAATTCGCAACATCATTAAAAAAATACTTTCTTAATCACAAAGTAAAAAAAATTAAAAAATAAATATTAGTCTTCCCACTAATAAAAAAATATTAATCATTAACAAAAACACATTTAAAAAATACTTCATGATTAAGAAAGTATTTTTTAATGATGTTGTGAATTTTTTTTATTTTTTAAAAATATTTAAAAGTGTTAAAAAAATCTATGTTAGAAAAGAACAAAAAAAAAAAAAAACACACACACACACACACATAAAGAGCCCAATGGTGGCTCAAGCATTTTCCAAATTTTTGACATGCCACATATAAAATAAGTGAGTTCCATATTGCTTGTGTAAGACTCTTATATTACCTTGATCTCATATATATATAATTTATAAAATATAAATATTTATTGATATATATAAATATATAAGTGGGGCGGGGTTGGGCCTTGCTTGCCCTTGCTAGGGGGCCAGATGCGGGGCTACCCCCCGCATGCAGAGGCTGGGCGGATGGGGGTAGGGCAGTGGGGTGCGGGGCCCCACTACCCACCCCTACATCACTCTTTTGCCATACTCTTCTTCACATCTCCTCAATACTTTTTAGGCTCCTTCCATCTTCTCCTTACAAGTGCAATCAGCCACCATACATCTCCAATCCTCATTTCTTATTGCTTGCACTAGTATTGCCTCAATTAGTTCTGCACTAATTTTACCCGACGTGTGGAGGCCACTAGCCACCTCACCTAGTGGCTTTCCCCTTTAGCGTGTCTATTTTTTCAACATCTTACTCCATTCTTTTTACTCCTATAGACAATCAAAGAATGATGTTAGAGATATCATAGTTCACTTGTAATTAACCACCAGCAGTAATACAACACATGTAAATAAACCAACTATATATATTCATTTAGTAGTCATATGTAATTGTACAGAAATCAAGTCCTCTATAAACACTTGTTTTCTTTCAAATCTGATTCTCCTTCAGGTGGCACATCCATCACCTCTTTGTCCCATTCTTCTCTTGATTCTATTGTTCTTCCCAAACCTATCAATGAGTCTAATCTCACAAACTCTGCTATTGATACTGCACCTAATCTCACAAACTCTGTTGATGAATTTCTAATCCAAACAAGAACAAACACTGTAATTCCACAAGTCAGGAGGTCATCTTGGGTTAAGCTCCTCCATCATACTTACAACAATATCATTGTAACTTGCTACAATCTATTTCTACCGTTCCTACTACTTCTATGACTATAGCTATTGGTAAGCAAAAATTTTTCCCTTATTCCATCTCTAGATTTTTATCATAAGATAAATTTTCTCCTAGCTATTGTGCTTTCACTCTATCATCAATTTTTGAACCCAAATTCTATCATCAAGTTGTCCAATATCCTCATTGGCGTAAAGCTATAACAGAAGAGTTAGCCGCTCTTGAGACAAATAATACGTGGGAACTCAGAACTTTACCTCCAAATAAACATTCTATTGGATGTAAATGGGTATTTAAAATCAAATACAACTAAGTCCAGCTTGTTGCCAAGGGCTAGACATAACAAGAAGGCCTTGACTACTTAGACACCTTCTCTCTAATTGCCAAGCTAACTTTTGTACGATGTCTATTGGCTGTTGTTGCCATACACAATTGGCATTTACATCAAGCTGATGTAAATAATACCTTTCTTCATGGATCATTAGATGAAGAGGTTTATATGCAATTACCTCTTGATTATGTTAGCAAGGGGGAGACTTGAGTGTGTAGACTTATTAAGTCTCTCTATGGACTTAAACATGCATCTAGACAGTGGTTTTCTAAACTTTTTGCATATTTACTCAGTCGTGAATTCACTCAGTCCAAGTGTGACTATTCTTTGTTTACAAGGATAATAGATTCTTCCTTCATTATATTGCTGGTGTATGTAGATGATATTATAGTTACTAGCAATGACTTACAAGCAGTACAAGACTTCCAAGTCTGTCTTCACAGTCAGTTCAAGATAAAAGACTTGGATAATCTTAAATACTTGTTGGGTTTGGAAGTAGCACATACAAACAAAGACATATCTTAATGCCAAAGGCATTATGCATTGTGACTTCTCAGTGATGCATGTTTGCTTGCCTGTGGACCAGCATAAGTTCCTATGGAACCTAATCCATATTAATGAAAACTTATGAAAATCTCTTGGTTGATTTTACAATAGGAAGACTAATATACTTGACTATTACACAACTAGATTTAGCCTTTATAGTAAATAATTTGAGTCAATTTATGGATAAACCTGCTGCTATACATTTAGATGCTGCAAATAAGGTTTTACATTAAGTGAAAAATACAGATTGACAAGGTATATTTTTCTTTGCAAAATTCACTCTACATTTGAAAGGTTTTTCGTATTCAAATTGGGCCACATGTCCAGATACTAGAAGATCAGTAATTGGGTTTTGTATGTTTCTTGATGATTCACTTATCTCCTGGAAATCTAATAAACAAACTATTGTATTACGATCATTTACAGAGGTTGAATATAGGGCTCTTGCATCCAGTGCTTGTGAGATCACATGGTTGGTCTCTTTGCTGAAGGATCTTGTTGTAGTGCATCCCTCTCCAGCTGTATTATATTGTGACAGTAAGGCAACCTTGCACATAGTAGCAAATCCAGTATTTCATGAGAGAACAAAGCATATAGAGATTAACTATCATCTTGTTAGAGAAACAATCAGGCTTTATTCTTACATTACATGTATTTTCTCAACATCAAGTAGTTGACATACTTACCAAAGCATTGCCTGCTAGACAATTCTCCCATCTCTTTTTCAAGACGAGAATCATTAACATTAATTCCACATCTTGAGGGGGAGTGTTAAAGATAACATAGTTCACTTGAAATTAACTACCAATAGTAATACAACATGTGTAAATAAACCAACTATATATATACACATTTAGTAGTCAAATGTAATTGTACAGAAATCAAGAAAAGGAATACACGAATCTTGAAGTCTTTTTTCTACAGTTTCTGCTTTCCCTATGTTTTCTTTCTTTGTTTTACAAATGAAATCTAAGTGAGTTGTAGTTTTAGCACCACCGGCCTGTGTGGTCCATTCTCTATACCACAACACTGTCTCTTATTCTTAACCCCCTTATTCGTGCAAGAATAGTTTACACTTCCTCACTCTTGATCTCACATTTATAACCACCTCTCTCTCGGTTCACTCAACCTTAGTTTGTCCCATTGTCCATACTCAGTAGTTTTTCCATTAAATTATTAAGTTAACTTTGATTCAGATGGTAGCTTTTATATATCCTCTGTTTGGTTGTCAAAACAATGAAAAGAAAATAAATACATTCATTCCACCTGCCAAGTAAATTGGGCAGCACATCCCTAGTAGCTAGGGGTTTTTGGCAGCTTGGTGGGTCTCAAAGAAGGAGAAGGTAGGGGTGGTACCCGCATAATGTAGGGCAAGGGGACCCTTCCCCAATGTTGGGGGGTAGGTAAAAAATGTCATCCACCCCGCCCACCGCCTAGGCCAACCCATTGGGTTTAAAAAGGACCCAAAATATTTTTTTAGACCCAAATCATAATATAATTAAAATTTATAAATACAAAAAGAACTTAAACTCATTAGAGTTATATGACTATTGTATTCCTTAGCCTCTTATATAAAGGTTGGCCTATGAGGCTAAGGCAATTCAATAACTCGAATACAATTTCGAGTATTTAATAAATTGTATATATCTATATATAATATATTTATTATATAATATTTTTTTTATATATGTGGAGCGGAGCATGGGACGGGGCGAGCCGCGTTGGGGTCATCTCGCCCCCCTACCCCATTGGTCCTTCTCCTTGCGGGGTGGGGGCCCTTGACCCCCATGAACGGAGCGGGATAGCTTGCCTGCCTATACGGGAGTGGGGTGGATGGGGGCGGGATAATAGGATACGGGCTCTCGCTGCCTACCCCTAGAAGAAGGCCAAGATCTCTCGTCTCCCCCACCAACTCTTTGTTTCTTTGGTATCATCGAGGATAAAAATGAAACAAAGATATCAAGTACATAGGAGTTATGGCCTCTATTCTTAACAAGGAAGCGCAGGATTAATCAACACCTTGGAACAGGAAACAAAGAATTTACCTTAGCTCTAGGACCACTCGCAAGCTCTAGGGACTGTTGAAGGAATTTCACTAAGAAAGGAGATCAGTAATCAAGATAAAACCTTTTAGCAGTAGCAACCGCGCATGAGTGCTTAAGCACCCAATCTTATTAACAATAAGAGAAGGGAAGTGATCGAAGAAAACTTCAAACAAAGTCCAGCTGCTCTAATCAAATTATCAAAAAAAAAAAAGCTGCTCTAATCAAGCTGGGAAACCACTTTTAATTAATCAACGTGGTGATTGGAAATGTTCCAATAATTTTTATAGAAAAAGAGCTTGACACAACAACTTCAGCAAAATGCCACGTACTCCAACATTGTGCGGCACTTCCTTTCTTTAATGTATAAAGTGTACTACTTTTTCCAAGACAACTGTTGTGTGATGTATGTACAATGTTTGGTCTTATGTTTGGGGTCTTCCTCCTTGTTAGAGTGGCATGCACTACCACCACATATTAATAATGCACATGGAATTTATCACTCAACAAACCATGCTGCTGCTGCTGCATCATCATCATCATGTGGCAAACAATAAAAGCTTGAGAAGACATGGAATTCGTGCATACGAGATACAAATATGAAAAAATAAAAGCCAATGGCTACGGTACATGTTGCCTGCAAGTACAGAAATGGTGGGAACATGTAGTTAGGTTGGGAACAGTGGTAAACGGTTAAGGACAATAATGTAAAGTGGGCCTAATACCTTCAGTGGAAGACAGATAGAGAGAAAACGAGAGGTGGGCCTGGGCTTTTTTTTTTGTATAATTCAGTGGAGAATAAGAGAGAAAGACAGAAAGGTTAGAGAGAGAGAGAGAGGCCCACTTTGGAGGTAGTACTGTTTCCACTTGAGGAAAACTACCTATCGAGCCGTAGCCTCGTCCCACTTCCATTATTGGAAGGTTGGAATGAGAGAGCCTAGAGAGAGATTAGACGGAATAGACGCATTTGGGTTGGGCCTATTGGGAATTTTGTTGAGGTGTGTTGTGACATTCTCCACCTTTCAGTTTGACCCCACATCCCGAAGATATTTTCTTTTATTTATTTATTATTATTATTTAAGTACAGTACCTACTTATATTATTATATTTATAAAAACAATAAAACTGGATTTTTTTAATGGTTGATTTTTTTAGGGATAATATTATAAAATTAAATGATGATGTCAGGGATGATGATATATGTTAATCTACGAATCTATCCATCAATCTATCCTCAATGGTTTTTGAGTTGGCTTAGATGTTAGACCCACGCTCTTCTTTTGCCTTGTTTATTTACGCTCCCTGTCTAGGGAAATGTTACACCCTATCCTATTCTATAACTTTTACCTCGTTTTTTTAATAAAATATTATTCCTTTTGAATCCAAAGATGAAACAACATTAAAAAATGAAAAAAGAAATTCACTAAACATAATTACAAGTGTATTTTTTGTTCTAAAAAAATTAACTAAAAATTAGATTAGGGTGGTCTAAGAAGGTAAGTGTAAGACACGCGCGGTTAAATGGGAGTGAAAAAGAAATTAAGAGTCATAAATACGAGGTACCAAGTAGAGAGGCCATTGGTCACAAGAGGAACGAGAGATGCAAAGGTGGTCCTCTTCCCGTACTCCTGGATTGGACTTTTCGGGAAAGAGCTTCCTTTTCCTACTATTATTCCCGTTTCTTTCCTCTTCTATAACGAGACTCTCTCTCTCCGGCTTTTGCATTCAGACCCAACAAAAATAATTCAGCCCAACCCCCTTCCTAAACTGCCCTTCTCCTTGGTCAGGACAGCTTACTGCTGGATCTGTAATACCAATGGTAAGAGCACGAAGGAATTAATAGCGTTAAAGATGGATGGAAATGGAGGTGACTTGTGACGTTAAAGATTAATAATTATTACTGAATAAGCCAATAAAGTTAACTGAGTGATTAGCTATATCTCTTTAAGTCCCTGTGCTGTCTATTTCAATTAGTGGGTGATTTAGAAAGAGAGAGAGAGAAAGAGGGTAGTGCTTTTCGATTTGGTTTAACGTGGGAAAGGTTGTAAGGAAAGAGATGGTTCTTTTCTTTCTCATTTTCCCAATTTATGTTCCTTGGAACCCACCGATGAGAAAAAGAAAAATAAACTGCAATTAGCAGTCCTCCTAGACAAGAAGGACAGTAAAGTTCGTACACGAGTTAAAATAAAGAGCATTGTTATCTATCATCTTATATATTATATATTAATATGTTTTTTCTTTTTTTTTTAATTTTCCTCTTTTTGAAATATTTATATTTTTTTATTCTTTATTTATATAATACATATTTAATAAGAGAAATAAATAAAAAAATTAAAAAAATTATGATGTGTGATGTGTAGAATGATGTAAAAATTAATTCTAAAATAAACAGAAAGTAGGGTCAAAAATAAACAAGCGTAGACAGACAAACTAATTTATGAATAACATAAAGAAAGGAAAAGAATACAGAAAATGGAAGTAGCAGTAGTATTTAGAGAGAGAGAGAGAGAGAGAGAAATTGAATTATGAGTCATTGAAAAGAGAAGGAAGAGAGGCAAGTTGTGTCGGAGAGAGAGAGAGAGGGAGAGGGAGTGGGGTAATAACGAGAGCGTCGCTTGCTTTACGCCAAGCTTGCTGAAGCTGGCCTCGTCTATGCTGTATTGGGCAGCGAGGGATAAAAGATCTGGGAACGTCTTCAACGCTCCTAGTTACCTACCTTTTGGCTCGCAATACAACCTACGCCTCCACTCTCCTTCTTAGTCCTAGGTTTTCTTTCCTTCTTTCGTAAGTGGTAACACTCTTCTCTACCTTCATTTCTCTTCCCCGCCCCCCACACACACACACACACATCGCCTCTTCCTCCTCCGAAAGAAAGAGACTTTTGTTTTTATCATTTTCATCGTATATAATATGTCTCCTATGTGAGAATAAGGTTCGGAATTTGTGCCAAGAAACATTAGGGTCTTGTACTTTGCAGAGATAACATCGAAGCCGGAGGGAAAAGAAGAAAAAAATGTGGGATCTCAATGACTCTCCTGATCAGCGACGAGACGACGAATCAGAAGGCTGTTCTTCCCAGAAGACCTCATTTGATGGGGACGATGACAAGGGAAAAAGGGTCGGATCCGTGTCTAATTCGAGCTCCTCAGCTGTGGTCATCGAGGATGGATCCGACGACGATCAGGACGGCGATAGAGAAAGAATGATCAAGCGGCGGGGCGCTAGCAACAGCAAGTTATTCGGGTTCTCCTTCACGGGGACCGACCCGACACTCGTGACCAGGCAGTTCTTCCCGGTGGAAGAGTCAGAAATGGGGGCTACATCCGATGCTGGAGTTTGTCCCACTGCTGCTGTTGCGTTTCCTCGTGCCCACTGGGTCGGGGTCAAGTTTTGCCAATCGGATTCAATAAGCCCCGGAAAGTCAGCCGAGGGCTCGCAGCCCATGAAGAAAAGCCGGCGGGGACCGAGG
>QEOT01006120.1:56971-72740 GCA_003123785.1 Pterocarya stenoptera
CCCAACCCCCCCCCCCCCCCCAAAGAGACGAGAAGATTTAAGACCGGGGGCGCTTAGAACCAAATAAAATTGTTTTTTTTTTTTTGGTTGTTTTTTGGGTTAAAGAGACTCGTGAAGATTTGGTACGAAGACAGACAGTGCTGAGTTCTATTTTAATGTCGGTGGAAACTTCCAGGAACCTCTTTATGAAGATTTGGTACGAAGTAAAAGATTCATATCAAGTGCATTCAGATATACATATATTATGGTATATAGTTGTGGAATGAATGAATCATAATAATGGAATATTTGTCTTGAAAAAGAAAATCGTGAGGAGATATTCAATGAGTAAATAAAAAATAAAATGGACCTTGTCATCCTCAATATCGAGGCTCATCATCGCCATATTGACATTTTGAGAAGCAAGCAAGGTGTTCGATGAGAGTCATGCCCAGCCCTTTCCACCAATGATTAATTCTTCATGATAATAATATTGAAAATTGTTCATAGTTAACATGCATGGGTCCTCACCAGAAAACTAGAGCGAGCGCGCGGGAGCTAATTTACCAAATTTCACATTGTTATTTATCGATACCATATGGTACATTAATTAGACTTTCAATTCTAAATAGTATTATATATTATAAATTTTATTATTTTTAGTTATATTGGTTGATGTTGAGAAGTTCCACATAGTTTAAGAACAAACTCATTTTGGATTTTATAAGCAGTTACTCCACTCCTCCTATTAGGCCTTTTATAAAGAATAATGAGTGTTTCTATATAGTATCAGAGCAGGCTAATCTATGACTGATGATGGGTTCCAACGACCTACTCACGATGATAGTATTGAAAATATCGACCCACGCGTGATGGGCATGTTGAGAAGTCCCATGTAGCTTAAGAACAAACTGATCTTAAACTTTAAAAGAAGCTATTTCACTTCTATTAGGCTGAATAAATAGGTGTTTCTATAATCTTTGTATTTTTTAGGTGATTTTCCATGGAGTGAATGATTTATAAAACTAATTAAAATATGAGCTCATGTCAAATGATATAATTAAAAATGATAATCCTTATAACTTTTATTTCCTGTAGGGCTTGTACTTTGATTTTTCTTTTTCTACTTTTTACTGCTCAATTTCTATTATTTTGTCTACGATCGATCATTTTGGTTGCCATGCATGAATTGCCTTGACGAGCTTTAGAGCAAAGAATCATATACTTTTTTTAATCCTTTTTAGTACAACTTTTCTCTTTTGACTATTGTGAATACTGAGGGCAATAGAAAACAGGATGTGGTTGGATTTGTTAGAGACCATTTGAATAGCAACTAAAGGCAGGCACGTGGTCCACGGCACTAACGCCACGCTCATTCATTCTATGTGGAAGAGATCGAAGCACGCACATACACACATATATATATATAATATATATATAAACAAAATTAATTTCCAAAAGGAAAGAAAGTCAGTACTCCATCCTATAGTAGGTTAAACTGCTAAGATCCTTCCCTTCCCATCGGATCTACGAGGCACTGCAAAAGAAAAACCTCAGACACATTCATCTCTCTCTCTCTCTCTCTCTCTCTCTCGATCTCGATATATGGTGTGTATAAGGTAGTATAAGACAGACCACCTTCCCCAGTTGAGACAGTGTGGAAAATTATGAATATGGAAGAGAGAGGGATCGAAAAGAGTAAAGTAAACATGGGGTTGGGCTGAGACTGCTTTTCACCTTTAAAGATGGGGATTTCCAAAAATGGGATTTCTTCAACGGTAGGAAATCGTTTGGTGCTGTTTTTTTTTTTTTTAACACTTTTCATTTTTCAATTGACAAGAGGGAGTGCCTTCGTGTTCCTTTTTGTGTCTGATACTTAAAGACACTGCGGACTGACTGCGACTGGGACTTGACTGTGGGGGCATTGGTCCTCTCTCTCTCTCTCTCTCTCTCTCTCTATATATATATATATATATATATATGTATGTATCTATTATGCCTTGAAGTGTACCTCGCTTTCATCATTCACTCAGACAAACTACTCCTTTGGTTTCCCTTTCTGGGACGCGCTGTAAGTTACCCTCTCTGATCTGTGTCTCTCCGCGTCTTAAACTGTGGTTTGCCTGATCCACAAAAAATGAAAAAAAAAAAAACAAAAAAAAGGAAAAGAAAAGTGATCAATGCCTTATCTATAATCTGTTCTCTTCTATTCGTTCCCTTTCACACACTTTCCTTTTGCGGATAATTTTTTAAGGGTAGTTTATTGAGTCCACAAGTTAATAATATACTGACCCATTGATTCCTACCTTTGGCTACTTCTACCATCGATGAGATCTAAACTCGTACGTGCATGAATATGTGGGCAAGGTTTGCCGCCTTAGTCGTAGTGGGTTGTTCTGGTTTATACATCATGTGGTGTGTGTGACTGTCACAGTTAAAGTCAGAAAGCGAGGGAGGGCATGCATGAGGCGGGTAAAGTACGAGCTAGGATATTATGGCATCTCTTCAATTTTGATATTGCCAGGTTTGTCATGCGTATAACTTGTCTTTACTTAATTTGATCTTAATTTAAGGTCGTAGATCAGGTCATGATTTTCAATCTTGATTAAGAAAGCACGCCAGCTCCTTTAATTTCAACCTGCTACTGATCTTTAGGTCGGCCAGAGTAGTACTTAATCATCACGTACGTTGTAAAAACGTTACTCGTGATCATGGAAGCTAGTCCACACGATTATTATTCCAAGACTGGACAAATTTTCGCTAAGCTAGCTAGGGCATGTAATAGTGTGCAAATTAAGTACGTGTCGTTTGATAAAAGGATCTCAGCATTAAAAACCTAGCTAGCTATCTGAGTAGAAGTAAATTCATATTTTTTGTTTGAGGATGTCCAAAATTTATGAAAAACCTCATCACAAACACACCACCGATTTATTAATATGTACATCGGCTTTACCACTTGGTAGTAATTAGAAGGTGCAGGCTTTGCTGGATCCAGTACCGATCGACTTTGAAAACATCCACCTGTTGAGTTTGGACCACCAAAATATATAAGAGGAGCTAGCTTAGCCCTTCCAGACCCACACCTGCATTAAGGTTGTTCTGCAGTCCCCCTCGTGAGCATAAATGATCAACCAGATGGGTAGAATATATCATGAGAATATGCAATTTTCTTTATTTATAATTAATGTATAAACACCATCCACATAAAATGTGCATGCGCGCATGTGATATTTGTGATCATGTGATCGACACGTATTAGTTATAAAAGTCTTAAAAGTTGAAAAATTAAATCATAACCATTACTCTTTTATATAATATAGTGTTATTTCTTTTTGTCGTACGTACGTCAATAATTTATGCGACGCTACATAAGTTATCTTACACATGATAACATTACTCCTGTCATAAATGTTTTGTATCACAAAATTCAGAAGGAAAAACATTAAAATTTTATTCTTATTGTTTTGTCGCTAGTGTCTCGACTCTCTTTAATCTAATGTCTCGTTTGTTTTCAGATATGAGATGAGTTAAAATTAAAATTGAAAAGTTGAATAAAATATTATTATAATATATTTTTTGATATAATATTTGTTTTGAAATTTGAAAATATTGAATTGTTTATTTTATTTTGTATAGAAATTTAGAAAAGTTGTAATGATGAAATGAGAGATTTTCAAAATTTTTAAAATTTTAAATTTTAATCTTAAAAACAAACAAGGCTTAATTTGCTACTACTCCTTTTCTTTTGATTTTGGGTGTAACTTTTAGCCCTTGAATAATGAGATAGATGAGATAATTTTAGATAAAATCTAAAATTTGAATAAAATTTTATTTTATTATTTATTATTTTTTTAGAATTTAAAAAAATTAAATTATTTATTATATTTTATATAAAAATTAAAAAAATTATATTAATTATATAAAATGAGATAAAACCATTTTACAGTTTTCCATGGCATTAGTATTACATAGAATAGTGCAGTTTTACCCAGGTAGATTTTCTAGAGTTCAATTTATATTCTATTAAAATTTTACTGGATGCATTTTATTGAAAAATAAATTGACAAAATTATTTTAAAAAATAAATAGATATTTTCATCAGTCTTTTAATACTTTTCTTTCATTTTTTAATAAAATATATTTAGTAAAATTTTAACAAAGATATAAATCAAATTCGGACATAGATATTCAAGATAATAATAAAAGATATGAAAAACAAAATTGAAAAAAAAAAAAAAAAAAAGCGAAGAAGAAAAAAGGCAGTCGATGTTGGCTTTAACGAGATATTGCGGACTCGGTGATTGACCCAAATTCATGAGTTACGATGAAACGAATGTCACGGGTCCGTACGCACGTGATATTATCTTGCTCACAGTTGACCCATCATTGCACGCCTAGTTCATTAACCCACGCGCTTTTCTCTGCCGTGCAGATTACTTCCTTAATTATGCTTTGTGTTTGAAACACAGTCGCTAAGAGGAGCGTGAGAACCGTATAAAGAACCTTTTTTTTTTTTTTTTTATCTTTTAACTTTTATTTATGGCCGCTGATTTTTCTTTTTTTTTTTATTATTATTTTTTTTTTTATGAATGACAGCTTAAATATTTATCATTAAAAATAAATTGAAGATGGGATTGTTTTGGATACTTTCTAGCATGGGAAGTTGTGGACGTGGATGCAATTTGTTAAATATTTTTTAATTAAAAGAAATCATAAAGCCAATTATCAGTAAAAAAATAATTTTATATAATATCTTAAATCTATTTTATAATAAAAATAATTTTATAATTTAATATATAATACATTAATTTATAAATTTTTTTAATAATTTTTTTTAATTAAAATATTTCTCTTTCAATTTCACACACATATTTAATGCAAATTACAGGTCGCAGAAGCCACTTTATATACGTTAGGTGTGACAGTTTATGTTGCCTCAACGCTTGGTAGAAAGACAGATATACTGATACACCATCAACCATCGATGAATATGACCTATATCTACTACCAAAGTAAAAAACGTGAATCACGAGTGGTGCAAATCGTTCGAGAGGACATGACCTTGGTCCTCTCCATGTTTGTCAAAAATGGTTCAGTTGCATCTATCATGAAAATGAAAATTTCCTTTCTCGTTGGACCAAGTATTTTTTTTACGATTTTCCTATTTTGGGTAGGATATATAGACTTTCATTATTTTCCCAATCAACATTTTTTCACGAGATTTTTTTTTTTTTTTTTTTTTCGGGGGGGGGGTGGGGGGTTGTCCTTACCAAAGCATGCATGCATGCAAAGGTGTCTCGATTAAACGTTTTTTTAGGTTTCTTGGCTGACTCCGTTTGTTGGTTGCGATGGACCCATGCACTCTTAATTCCCTCGATTGAATGCACAACTCTTCCTGTTTTTTATTCTTGCAATTTTAAACACAGAAAACTGTCAACCTGTACGTGTCATATATAAAACACTCTACTTTTGATAGTTTGCATCAATTTAAGCCAATGAGAAATGGGGCAAATGATACAAATCTAACGATTAGGTCTTAATTGATGTTTAGGGTTTAATTAATATACAATATTTGTAATGATTTGTGGTACTCCATATATCTTAAAAAAAAGGACGAGAATTCAAAATATATAAGTTTTCCCAAGTGGTTAGAAAAATATTTTTAATTTTTCGTTTCCATTTTCTTCTTATAATTAGTTCAAAGAGTGAGAAAATGAGAGAATTTTCAACATGAGCTTGAAATTGCCAAATTGGTATGGACCGATCTCTTGTAGGCTCTAATAAATATAAAAGATGCCCCCATAATATTTTTAGCATTCACTGGCCGGTGGTAGGTCTTCCAAATAAGACATCTAAACTAGCACAAAAGTCTCACTTGCATGCCGCTATATATGAAACATGCACCAGCTCCAACATCTGGCACGCGCAGCACCAACAGTTTCATCGGACTCAAATTTTCAAGATTTGCTTTTTAGAAACTTTAAAGTTACCAGTTATGCAATTTGGGGTATAGCCTCTACATACATAATATATATATATATGTGTGTGTGTGTGTGTGTGTGTGTGTGTGTGTGTGTGTGTGTGTGTGTGTCATGTTGGTTAATTAAGGTTCTGAAGCCGATTCCAGTGAGTTCAAACCCTCGGTCTCCAGTTAATTGTTTGAAGTTTAATCATGTTGATGATTCCCATTTCTCAGCTCATGTATGCAGATTCAAAATCCAACATACGTTACGAGTCACGAGAGAGGTGAAGCTCGGCGAGCGCATGCTTGTTTGCTTGGCTAAACACCTGAAACATACTTTTGTTCATCCAAATTTGCCAATACAGAAGTATGTGATCAATTCCTATGATTTGCACCGAGGATAAGAAATTCAACTGAGTATGCAGCTTTGCTTAGTTTTGATTTCTACTGTTACTTTAGACATTTCTGCAGGATAAGTACTTGTTCTTTCTTGTGTATATGATTTACAAATGTAATTGTCCTCGATTAATATTCGTGACTACATTGATTCTTGTCACAAAGTTAGTGTATTAATAACAATATTGAGATAACATCCCTTTTTCTTAGGAAGCATTCTAAATAGCTTCGGATTTTTATTTTAAATGCAAAGAACGGCTTTGACTTTTTTAGCTTGCATTAAGCAAATGATCCTTGTAATGTCAGGACCTTGCTTGTTCCAAGGCCAAATGGTTCCTGTTCCAAATGGCCACCAGTACCCCAGAACGCATTTGACGTTGTTCATAAATGTTAAATGCTGAACATTGTATATATTTGTATCGAAATTAAGACGTTGTCAATGACACAGTCACACAAACTTAAGAAACGATTTAGACTGACAGGCTAAATCTGAACATGACAACATAATTTATCAGCGAAAAAAAGAAAACAAAAGGACAGATGCAGAATGCATTTGACATTGGTCACAAAGGTTAACGCATTTGGTTTATAACTACGTGACTTTGGATTTGCTCTCGTCATCTCAAAGTGTTGGAACATATATTCCTCCATCACAAATGAATGATAATAATATATATACAACACTCAACATAAACTCCAAGTTTACATTATTTATAAATAATATAGACATCAATTTACATTTATTTTATCATAAAGAAAATAATTTTTTATGCATGCTTGTTAATGACCATGAAATTAATACTGCCTAATACAATAACTTATAAATATGTACATGACAAACTTTAACATTACTTAAAAGTTTTAAAGTATGAGATACCTTGTATTTTGGGTTTGCCGATCATATAATATCTCTCAATCAGCTTAATTCAAATCATCTGGTACGAAAGGTGTATGGAGTTCGGTCCAAACCAAAAAAACTGACCGGACCAAAATTAGGACCAGTCGGTCTCGGTCCCACAAATTGTGGACCAAAGAAGTTTGGTCCGGTCCCGAGGTCTATAAATTTTAGACCGGACAGAACCCCTATATATATTTTAAAAATATTTTTAATAATTTAATATATTATTTTTATATAGTAATAATATATAAGTTAATGATATAATTTTTATCTAATTTATTATCATTGACTATATAAAATATAAAATAAGATATGCTATCAAATAATAATAAATAATAAATCAGATGATAATTTATGTCATTATATGTAAATATTTAATACATTCATACATACTCTACTATTTACACTTAATTAAAGTAATTAGGTAATTTTTTTTTTAAATACTATAGTTGCAAGTAAGCATGAATAATCTATGTACAATGAAATTATCATTAACCATATATAAATGTATGACATTATTAATAATTATATATACTAAAGAGTAAAGTCTAAGTTAGTAAGCAGTAACTATCAACATTATAAATATAATTATAGCTAAATAATCTTGCTAATGAGTTAGTTGCATAATTCACACTATAGGTGTTTGGTCTGGTTTGAAAAAATTTCGGTCCATCAACCCCCCAGACCGGACCAATTTACACCTATATCTAGGACCTGAGCAATCGTTTCTTCTTTTATTGAGTATTTCTTGAATATCTTATGCAATACATGGTGATAATCATTGTAACTTATTTGTAACTTTGCCTTAACGCGCTCTCTTTTGACTTCATGTTCACTTCAATCAAGGAGGAACTCTCCTTAAAACATAATTGAATTAAACAAATGTATTACATATTTTTTAAACTAAAAATAGAAAATAATAAATAAGCACAATGATTACTTATGCGGACCCGAGTGTACAATTCCTCCTTATTTACTTCAGGGATGTGCCTCTAGCTTTTGCAAGTAATCGGGGCAAAATGCCTAGCAATATAGCCTACCCTGCTAATAAAAGCAATACTATTTGTGCTAGTAACTCCCTTATTGCCTGATTCTATCTTCACTAGAAGGAGACCATTTTTTCTCAGTTTCTCAAATGATATGTAATGTGTTTTACCACGACCTCCTTCCACCTTAGAAGTGGTTGAAAAATATAGGAAGAAATCATTTTTAGAATTACTATTTTGTAGCTCTTCTAAAAGATGCATGCATATATCTATAATAATGTTGACATGCATGCAGCAACTACTTTGCATTAGATACTAATTAATCGTCTATTGTATTATGTTTCGATCCGTCGTCGACCATGCATGTGGTTTATTTCTCAAAGTCTTGTCATTACATACATACATATAACAGAGATTCACAAAATATGCAAGTTCAAAGATATTGGAAAATCATGAGAAAAAAGAACGTCATAAAAAAAATGATCACAAATTATATAGATATATCAATCCTCTAATTTATTGCATGGTACATATATATTATAACATATGATCAGATCATATTTATCCCATCTTATTTGCGACACTTGGATTTAGTAAATTTTTTTTTTTTTTTTTCGCTGGCTATGTTATTGGATATACAAAGAATAGAGTTCTAGATCTCTATTCTCACTTTTGAGAAATAGACCATATGCGGCATATCATATGATATGCCTTTGATCCCCCAATGGAATCATTCTGTAACTAGCTAGTTGACCATATTTGACCAAGAAAGACTTTCAAAGCATGATTGATATACTATATTGCACAGTTCAAATCCTGTGAGATTAATTATTTACTAGAAACCAAAAATATGGTTTTTTATTATTTTGTTTACAGAGAGTTTTAGCAATCGAGAATCAGGTTAAGAGGATCCGGGAGCTGGTACTAAACTTCATGCATACACATATAAAACTAGCTAGCAAGATGTCATAATTAAATAATAAGCATCCAAACGAAAGTAGCATTAACTAAGCACACAACATGGAAAAAAACTACTTGTTAAAACAAAACATGCACTGCTCATAGGAAACTATATCTGCATATTATGGCAGAATTTCTAAGGAATGAAACCATAAGAGGCACCACAAACCATAATTAAAGAAGAGGAAGCTAAAAAGTACATCATCGTATATCAATATATTGTTAAGAAAAAAAATTAGAAAATCATAATAAGATTAAGACTTAAAATTAAAAACTTCAACTTATATGCTCATTCACTACTGGAGTGTGTTTCATGCACTCTACTACCAACTGTTGATGGGTCTATTGGCAAGGAGCGCCTTTTAAAGTCAATCGAGATGATAATTGTCCTCCACGTCCCCCAGTAGAAGTTGGAGCCATAATTATTAAGAAAATATACATATAAAAGTTTCATAATATTGATTCAATAGAGATATTAGTGTTAAACAATTGAAGAAGTAAGAATGAGAACAATTTACAGAGATTTACATGTAACTGAGAAAGTGATGAATTGTAGTAGTAATCAAGATAGAGGAAGTCTACAAAAGTTTAAGGAATACATATAAAGAAAATGCAATGAGAATTGGTGGGAAAAGAAAATAAAGTTCTAAGAACTACAAACAAAAAAACTATTGTAAAAATTGGTGGAAAAAGGAAATAAAGGCAAGGAATAAAAAAGCGAGATTTGGAGGGAAAAAATTGAGGCCAACCAAATGGACATTGGCGAATTCCTTTTTACCTTGAACTTGTGAACTCACTCTCCTGATGAGAAAATTAAGGAGTAATGTGTCATTTTTCCCTTAATTGAATGCCTAGCTGGTTGTTATCTATAGAGAAAATGGAGGGATTCTTGATGTGTCAATTTTTTTGTCGGTTAACTCAATCATGATCAAATTATGTGCCATTTTTTTCCTTCATATTAACTTATGTGCGCCATTTTGTTTTTCTCAAACGTAATCCATGTTTTCCTAAAATCTAGGTACTAAAGTTCACATGAATAATGCTACTTGTTCCGACAAATGGGTCCCGACATGGGTACCAATCATTTTTTTTTTTCTTTTCTGTTTTGTTTTACTTAGGGATTAAGGAAGTTTCTTTTTTAAGATGTTGTGATTTAAAAAAAAAAATGTGTAAGGATATAAAAAAAATGAATGAAAAAAAAATCAAAATAACAAAAAAGACCAATTGACCTTATTGGAACCCATTCTCGGGCTACACCCTTGATGGGTGTAGCACCACTTAAATTTACAATCATTCCTTCCATGAGCTAGAGGTAAGACATCCATTAGAACTATACACGGTGATTTTTGCTAAACCACTACTTTCAAAACTAATAAAGTTAAATCTTTATTTTATTTTATAAGAAAAGAAATTTCATTAATACAAGATTACAGACATTTGTCAAGCCATAGAATTTGAGAAAGAAAGTCTGGAAAACTATTCCATCACATATCAATGTTTTCCACATTTTTTGCATTTCTAGCTAACTTATGTACAACCATATTACCTTTCCTGTGCACATATACAAAATCACATTCAACAAAATATGATGAAGAGATTTTATCTCTATATAATAAGCCAAGCAATGATCCCTCCATGTTGTTTTGCTTTAATGCCTCCACCACCAACAAACAATCATATTCTACTAAAAGCTTTGAGATTCCCATGCTAACACATAGCTGAAGGCAATATAGTAGTTAACTCAATAGCTTCAGCTTCCTCCACCTCATTCTCAACCTTACTAGCTGCCATCAACACATTACCTTGGTCATTCCTCAAAATTGAACCAAGACCAGATTTATTTTGATCTTCAAAAAATGGCACCATCAACATTTAGCTTCAATACACCTACTGGAGGGGGCTTCCATCGAAAATGGTTCTTCAACTAAATAGTTGATTTTACTCTGACCTCTTTAAAATTTCTGACCAACACAACAGCATTCTCAGCAACTTTCTTTGGGTTCAATAGCATCTGGTCATGTACCATCTTGTTTTTTCTATACCAAAAACTCCATGCTAAACAAAAGAACAGTGGTAACTTCTCCTTTAATACGCCCACACAGAACTTCAACACAACCTCATAAAATTTCATTCTTTATTTAAAGTAGTAAAATTATGTACAATTAGGATGTTATCATTCTCAATTGATTAATTCAAGATCATGAGAAAATCTTATTGAACCCATATTCCCATAAGAGAAATTCTATTTGCAGTCCTGAGTGGAGATTGCATGTGCAGTTTCATTGATGAATGTGGGTAAAAGAAAAAAAATCATCATTTTAAAAATGATATTATAGTAATTTTAATTTTTTTTAAACATAACTATATGAACTTGCATGAGCAGCCCCCAAATGGGGATTGTATGTAGACTAACTCTATCCATAATTCTATCTCTATCAATTGACTTAAAGTAAGATCAATTAATCATTGGACACAAACAATTGTGGAAGAAATGACATCTAATAATAATAAGGTTTCATTTGCAACCTTAGTTAAAAATTCATATAGACATGTTCACGAAAATAAATTCAAAAACCTGAACATAAATAAATATTAAAATAATATTTAAAATAATTAATTGAGAGAAAAATAACACTTACAGTGCTTCTTGAATATAAAGATTGTAGCAAGACCGAAAGAGAAACTCCAATTTTTCTCTATTTTCCTTCATTGTACAATGGGTGCAGTAGTTTTTCTTTCTCGTCATGTTTATATTGTATGGTACACTCTCTCATAAAGGCCATACATACCATTTTTATATGTAGCTCTTACGTCTCACATAAGTGGCAAACTCATTTTCTTTTTTTTCACTTTTCTATTTATGGGAGATAGAGATAGAATTCAATTACTTTATCATTTGGTGAGAAATTCTTCCGCTCATGTATTTGCAACCAATATAAATAACAGTATAACTTTAGTCATTAAAAGTGATATCTACAAGGAATTTAAATTTCTTCTTATTGAAGATCAACCTTTAGTTACGAGTTTTATATTGTTTTTAAAACATTACCTTTTGCGAAGATAAATTGGGTGGCAAAAAGTCAATTGGGTGACAAAAGATTATAGTTTCACTAAATCTTATTATTTATGACAAAATGCAACTCGTTGGTAATACTCTACTGCAGCAAGATTATTAACGATGATTATAATCGTTGCTAATTCTATAATTGTCATCGTAATTACTTTATCAATTGCTGAGAAATTTTTTCGCTTATGTATTTGTGACTAATATAAATAACAGTACAATTTTGGTTATTAAAAGTTGCATGAGGGATGAATTTAAATTTTTTCTCACTAAAGATAAACTATTAGCTATGAGTTTTATATTGTTGCTAAAACATTACCTTTTGCGAAGATAAATTAGGTCGCTTAAAGTCAATTATTAGACTATTAATGGAAAAAAATTATATCTTTACTAAAACTTATTATTTATGACAAAGTGTCGTTTAGCTATAAAAAAAAATTATTTATGACAAAATGCAACTCATTGGCAATACTCAACTATAGCAAGATTGTTAGCGACGATCACAATTGTTGCTAATTCTATAATTTTTATCACAGTTACTTTCTCATTTAGTGGGTAATTCTTATGTATTCTTGGCTAATATAAATGACGGTATAATTTGATCGTTAAAAGTAATATCAACGACGAATTTAAAGTTCTTCTCACTAAAGATCAACCATTAGTTACAAGTTTTATATCATCGCTAAAACATTACCTTTTGCGAAGATAAATTAGGTGGCAAAAAGTTAATTATTAGACTATAACTGACAAAAAATTATAGTTTCACTAAAACTTGTTATTTATGACAAAGTGCAACTCGTTGGCAATACTCTACTGCATCAAGATTATTAGCGACGATTACAATCGTTGCTAGTTCTATAATTGTCGTCACAATTACTTTCTCATTTGGTAAGAAATTTTCTCGCTTATTTATTTGCGACCAATATATATGACGGTTTAATTTTGATTGTTAAAATTAATAATATCAGCAATGAATTTAAAATTTTATTCACTAAAGATAAACATTTAGCTATAATTTTTATATAGTCGCTAAAACTTTCGTCGGTAAAAGTGATTTTTCTTTTAGTGTGTTTTGAAATCAATTACTGATCATGTGCACATTTTCCCAATCGAAGTAGCATTAAATTAAATCAATGACTTTACATTTGGTTATTTATTGTAGCATACTAATCAGTTACAATCCCTCGGCCTACTCCATAGTACTTATGGTCTTCATTTGGGAAGTTTATCTCGTGTAGATCCCCAATCCAGAATTTCGGAGGTGACACACGAGTGAAGTGTTGGATATAAAAATCACCATGTTAACAAGCTAAACCAAGGGCCCAAGACACATTGAAAGTCCATATTCTCATTAGAAGAAAGAAGACAGAAATGAGACAGAGAACTGCATGGGAACTTGCCAATATGTTAGCTAAGGAGAATGGACATAAAGCTGCTGCTACTGACTAGAAAATAAGGCTCATGGAATAAAGATGAAGATTGATCACCAATTCCAGTTTTAGGTACGATGAAGATCGACAGATAATGAGGAAGAGGTGTGAGCTTGAGGCAAAGTGAGGGAAATTAGGGGAAGGTGAAATTTTCTTTGTTTAGCTTTTCAAGGTAGGGGGCGGGCCAATCTATCTCTACCACTGTAATACACACACACATATATATAGACACGCATAGTACGTATTTTAGGTACATGCAGCATGATATATTATATTATGTTTACCCTGTGCAGCAGTTCTCGAACAAAGAGATTGGCCGGGGCTAGAACTTAGGATTGATTCACGGGAATGAACAAGTGTGGCATCAAATCAACTTGGATTGGTTCAGAAGAAAAGGGAAGAAATTAACAAAGAAGCAACTTAATTGGATTGAAGAGACTGACAAATCCCTGCCATCAACTGATCCACAAAACTCACAATTATCATCACAAATTAGATTAGTAGTTGGTTAAAGTACTGGCATGATGATCAACTTTGGGTACATTAATATTGCCAAACACGCATGGATTTAATTAATATGCCTGGCCTCTTTCTTGTTTTACACGATGGTGTTTGAGGTTTTGTCCTGGTTTCATTCGGGTTCAAAGAAATATTATTTTTCATCGCTTTCCAGATTAGGCCATGCATAGAAAAATGGTTCGTTCAGCTTCAAGCTGAAGTAAAAGGATTGGAAATGAAAAGCTAGATGAAAAAGGAGGAGTTGTTTGTACTAGATGTGAAGGAACAGCAACAAATATATGATCTTCTCAGACGTTAGAGCTTCTAATTCTTTAATTTATATCTGGCAATGTGGGCCTGCATGCATGTGTGTTCGAAGCAATTCTGACACTTTCTGGAAAGAGTCATTAAGTTCATTCAGCGTAGACAATTCCATCTGCAAATCAAGTAGAATCCAATGTAAGAAAAAACCAGGCAGCTTATTTTCACACCCCGAAAAGGAAGGGAAAAAAAACCAAAATAATAGGATGCTTTTTGTTTTGTTGTTCTCTCTCTCTCTCATATCTACAAAATAATTAAAAAGATAACCTCATAAAATAATGTGCCTCTAATATGATCTATTAAATTACTTTATAATAAAATTAACTTTATAATCTGATAAATTACATCAATTTATGAAATTACTTTGTATAATCTTTTTGTGGCTAAAGTATTTTACATATATATATATTTATATATGTGAACTAGAGGTAAATTGTCTGTCAATTTATGATCTTTAGCCATGGATCACCCTACACGTACGTCCATTCCCTAAATTTTCTCTGAATTTTGATTAATAAACACACTTTTTTCTACTTTATCAAACCACTTTTCAAAAACAACATATGGAATATCTTTATCTACTCCATTTTAACATTATTCTTTACTCTTTATCTATTATTTCTTTATGTCTTTTATTGAGTCTTTATTCTTTCTTTTGCTTTTATCCTCTTCAAGCTTCCAAACTCAAATTCTCAATTTTATTACCTTTTGTTTAATTAAAGAATTCTATTAACTTTCACAAATTATAATTCAATACTTGTTTTAAAATATATTTATTTTTATTCAATTTTCCATCTTTCGTTCTCTAAATCTTATAGAATAACTTCACTCAAATCATGTCACTGTTATTCATAAAATTTTGAAGTACTTTAAGCATTTAAACATGCACTACAATTTTTTTCCTAAAATAAAGAATTGCACGTGGAATTGTTTTGAGAAATGAGAACTATACCAACTATGCGGTATAAAGCAATGTTCCACATAGCAATTAACAGAGAAAAAATGCATCAAAATTATATAACAGTAATTAAAAAGATGTGGGTTCAGAAAAAAATAAAAAGACAAAAAAGTAATAAAGAATGGGCCATATTGGCTTTGGTTGTAGGTCGACGCTCACCAACCGAATAACCTGCAAAAGTGAGGGACCAGTGGGCAACTAAATTGTCATTATCATATTTATTATAATTAAATTATGAGAAAGAGTTTAGACAGATGCCAAGAGTAAGCTCCATGGCTATACTATATGATATATGGGTAATCTTATCTTATAGAGAA
>QEOT01006121.1:2039-12088 GCA_003123785.1 Pterocarya stenoptera
ATTAATGTTCTTGTTGAAAGCTTGAGCAATATTATTTGTCAACAAAGAATTTAATTGTTCCTACAATGTTCACTTCTGCAACTGCTTTGAGCATTGGGATTTCATGGCTAGTTCATGAAATTGTGTAAAAGAAGTTTGCGAGTGCATGCATGTGATGTCTTGAATAAGTTATCACATATTTTGGTCTTGCTGCTTGTGTTTACGTTACATTTTGAATAATGGTTTCTGTACATAATTATTGATCTTGCTTCAAGCAGGTCTGACGACTTTGGAAAGCTTGAACTTGGACTCAGGTAGTATTGGTGATGAAGGGCTGGTTAACTTGACAGGTTGGTGTTCAAATGGCTTCCCTTATTATCTATGAAATTTTTATTCTCTCTCTTGATTTTGCAGCCGTTCTGTTTCCAACCATATTGATGTGGAAAAAGATTTTTTTTATGTAATACTTGCACAAAGTACTTTATTTTTTGTGTTTCTAACCTTTGCATTTAGAGACGGTATAATTGCTGCTTGCTTATGTGCCATGTGATTTAATACTGGAGCTGCTCCAATGGCTAATATTTGCATTTAAAACCTCACCCAACACATGCAATGAACTTTCCTTAGTTTGGCTTGTGGGTCCCTCATGTTTACAAACTGTGTGTGTGGGTTGCATGCTCTTTTGAAGGCGCTTTTAATATACATTTTTTTGCTTGATATACATTTTTTTTGAACTTTTCTGGCTCTAATTTGCATTGTTTCAGAATAGCTTGAGGTGTGATGTAGATTTCTAGGCATGCAAACCATATTTTGCATCTAGATCCTTGTTTTTCTCAACATTCATCACGTGATAAGTAGGAAGTTTTTGAAAGCATTGTCACTACATTGCACAAAGACTTGCTTAGCAATCTTGCAAATTCTGCATGATTTATTCTTATCATTTGCATATAAGATTCTAGGTTTCTTTCGTTCCCTTTGGATTATTATTTCTCCATTTTTTCTCCTCTATTTGTTTGCCTCTTCATATGTAAATAATACTGAAATTTTCGATATGCAATGCTTTGATGTTTAGGCCTTCGACATCTGAAATGCTTGGTGTTATCTGATACTAAAGTTGCAAGTAATGGACTTCGCCATCTATCTGGTTAGATGTTCACCTTCTATTTATTTACAGATTAGTACAAACAAATTATATGCAGATTATGGAATATGGCTGGTTTCCATATGTATATTTTTCAATAAATTCTCTGTGGCATATTCACTTGGGTTATTGATGCAGACTGCATTCTGTTGATAAATTACATGCTTGTTTGGTTGCACTATTGTTGTTGAAGATTTTATCGCACCAAGGAAATCTTATCTGGAGCCTTGTCATAGGATTAATGGTTTCTAGGGCATTTTGGATTCAATTTATGTTTTATATAGTTATTTTTTTAGTTTTGCTTCTGGAGCAAGTTGTTTGAATGATATAATTTATCAAAACACCAAAAAAATAAAAAATAAAAAAATCAAGTTGTTTGGATAATATCATGGTCTGGAGAAAGTGGTTTATTTGAATTTATGAAAAAAATTTCAAGTTGGGTACTGAAGGTGGAGGTATTTGAATTTGATTAATTTCTTTAGCCAAATGTTGGTTTGCATAGAGATGGGTGGTACATTACACAGAATCAGCATATCTAGATTAAAGTGGTGTTTTTTTTTCCTCTCTTTTGGTTTGCATAGTGATGGTGTGAATTCTGTGGCGCGTGCATAGCACTGTGGACCATATTCACCACATATAACTAACTCCCTTTGCCGAGTTTGCTCTTAGCTAACTTGTGCATGGTATATATTTGGTTGTCTCTCGGCTTATGAGGCCCCAACAAGAGATCAAAGCAGAAAGAAAAGCTTTTTGTGCCATCCCGTGTCATCTTTTGAAGATTTTTTTAGTTCTTGGTTCTTCTCATTTGTCTTAGGTGTATCTCCTTTGTATGCTTCCTGTGTACTTGGGTTGCACCCTATTGCTCATCTTAATAAAACTGTCTTTTCCAAAAGATTTTTCTGGTAACCTGAAATTTTGTTGGTTGGTTTCCTGTTAGGTTTGACCAATCTGGAGAGTTTAAATTTATCATTCACTGACATTTCTGATGGAGGTTTAAGAAAATTGGCTGGACTCTCATCACTCAAATCACTCAATTTGGATGTTCGCCATATCACAGATGCTGGACTTGCAGCTCTTACCAGTAAGTGATTTAGTGGACCCTGTGTTTGAATGGGAACATAATGGAATTGTTATGATCAACATTAGCAAGAATGCATGCGGTGGGAGCAATCTATATTTTTATTTTTTATTGTTGTAATTTGAACCATTTCCTTAAAAAAAAAAAAGTTTTCTTTTGGTTCGGTAGATACTGAGCAATTCGTTTCTGTTCATACTTATTATAAATGTTTCAATAACCTAGAACAAACGTGTATATTTGGGCTACTGAGCCCCTTAATGATCATAACCGAGTTATGATATGAATGCGAGTCCTCAAACCTCATAAAATTCAATTCTTTGTGTTACTCTGCAAAAGCAGCTTATTGTGGATTGCATGATTATGCTTTTAGTTCTACATAAATGTTCAATTTTTTATTTATTCTTTATCTAAACTTAGGGATGCACTTTCATACTTTTTTGTAAGCAGGTTTGACTGGATTAACTCATCTTGATCTTTTTGGAGCTCGTATTACAGATGCTGGAACAAACCATCTGCGAAGTATGTTAGTTAGCACACTAATGTGGTTGCCAATCTTAACAAATTTCTTTATCATACATAGCGTTTGTGGGCGCACTGAATTATGTCTGAGAGAACAATGCTGAGTACCATGTTAATTACACCTATGTTATTATGTACTGATATCTAATTAAACACAAAAGAGACCTGGAATTCTATCAGTCACAAGATACTAATTATAAAATATGGAAACAAATTACTTACAAAAAATATATACAAATTGTTCCTCCGTTGATGATTGAATATGAGAGAGCACTAGTTTAGAACTATGAATTACGACAGGCCTTATCCAACTTAACAAGCAACATTCTTGAAAATATTTGAACTACGGTTTTGCAAATGATTGTTAAGTTCTGATTTAGATTAATTATCATCTGTTTCTTTCCTTTGTTTGATGAATCAGACTTCAAGAACCTGAGGTCCCTGGAAATATGTGGTGGTGGACTGACAGATACTGGTGTGAAGAATATCAAGGATCTTTCGTCCCTGATGGTGCTCAATCTTTCGCAAAACTCCAACCTGACGGATAAAACCTTGGAGTTGATTTCTGGTAGCTCCATGAATTTTTTTTTTTAATTTATGCGGTAGAAAGAAATGCACTCTTTTGTTTGGCTCATAATAGAAATATTAATCCTGAAATTTATGTGGCCAATATTATCTCTAGCATCTATTGAACCGACCACCAGTATCTCTGCATGGATTACCTCTTAAGGCTCTGTTCTTTAAAATAAGTTGGGGCACTTGTATTAAAAGGTTACTTATAGATCATTTACTGCAAATGGAAAACATGGGAGTGCCTACACAGTATATTAGGGCGCACTATCATTCAACCAGAAGCGGAGTGGACAACTTTGACTTACAAGGAAATGCTGTTCTTTTTTAAATGAATATGCTTTTCTTTATAATGGGAACCAAGCTAAATTTGCAAGACTTTGTGGCTCCAGCTTTAGAATTATATTTGGTTACACTGTTGGCATGCTTTAGCCTGTTGAAGAATATACAGGCCCGCTTATATTCTTAAACAATGTTTGGGGACGAACTTCTCATGAACAATATTTTGACCCACTATCTACATCTTATAGGGATTTTGTTGGGGTTTCTTCTGTTCATCCTCTCACATCCTTCCATGTGAATGCAGGCTTGACAGGTTTGGTCTCTTTGAATGTTTCAAATTCTCGCATCACCAGTACAGGACTGCGCCATTTGAAAACTCTGAAGAATTTGAAATCACTAACAATGGAGGCCTGCAAGGTGACAGCAAATGATATTAAGAAGCTACAGTCAACTGATCTGCCTAATCTGGTGAGCTTCCGTCCAGAGTAACCATGGAGGTGCGTAAGATTTGTGTGTGAAGCGACCTTCGGTGTTGGGGGTAGCTATGTATATAAAAATAACATTGAGGTGAGATGAGACGTTTGAGGTACAGTACATATGGTTAAACATGAAGGGGATTAGAGACTGGCTTGGGAAGTAAGCAATCTAGGAATTATCCCAATGCTTTGTGTGAAGCATTCTTTTGAATCAAATGTGGTGCAAAAGAAAATGTAGATAAAAAGCTTCCTTGGCATGGGTCTCTGACGCTATTTTCAGCCGTGGTTTGGTTTTTGTACATATCATGTGCCTGGTATGCTATCGCACCAAATTTATTGACATATAAATAAATATCTACTGCAGTTCCCTGTTAATAATGTCTTTGGTTCTTGATTGATTGATGGCCTATCTATTAATATCTCTGTAAATTACTTGCTGCTCTGCTCTGCTCCTTTTCTCCTCTCCTCTTCCTTTCCTGTCTCCAGTTCCTGCTTGGTTGACTTGGCCCCACCCGAAACCCTGATTATTGCTGAAGGTTACAGACGTTATATAGCTGCAGAATGAGAATATGATATGCATGTTCTGAGCCAAGTCTTTAAAGATTAATTTGGTTCTATTCTGGTCACTTGATAGGCATGGAAAGAAGGCACGCTTGGGCATCGTTAACGTTTTAAGTGGGTACACCAAGCTTTCAAATGGTTAGATTGTCTTCCATGAACGAATCTTTTTTTATTTTTTTGCAAGCACGCAAAATTGCAGATGGTGCTTATAATCCTTTAAATGATATTGGGTGCGAGAATTTTAATACAAATAGCATTTAGAAAAGGGGGAATACTCTAGCCACAAAGGAATTATATAAAAGCAATCTAACAAATTTGTGTGACTTGATGTAATTCGTCAGATTGTAAATTTAATTTTGTTGTAAAGTAGATTTAATATAGATTAAATAAAGTCACGTCAATTTGTGATTGTTTTGTGTATTTCATTTGTGGATGTGGCACTACTCTTTAAAAATATAGAAGAGTTAGAGAGGAAGGGATGTAATCGGTCTGATTGGGGGGTGACCCCGGGTGGGGGTCATGGATCAAAAATTTCGGTCAATTATTTTTACCGGACTAGACTGTTAACTATCGATTTAATTGATCCGATTTGGTCCATAAATATCTTTATTTTACAATTTTCTTTTGTCGATAGAAAAATTAATACAAAAAATTAATTAAATTAATAAAATTAAAATCAAGCGATTTCTTTAATAATTAATGAATATTAAATATATATATATATATAATCAATAGTGACCATTTGGATGAAAATTACATAATTTAACTTATATAATTATTATACAAAATAATATATTATATACATAAAAAAATATTTATATATATACATACATTCGTCGGTTTGTCGAAGAAAATCACACCAACGGCTAATAAAACTCAGTCCAGTCCAGTCTTACAGCCCTAGAAATGAACGATCTCCCAAGCCACACGGCTCAGAATCGGTTCGGAAAACGAAGTCAAATAAACCAACCGCCTTTGCTTGGGAAATTTTGCGGCCTACCTCGGCCCAATGCTCTCCTTTTTGGACCAATTTTCAGATTTTTTTTGTTTTGTTTTGTTTTTATTTTTATTTTTTAAACAAGCTGGAGGTCCTCGGCCCAAAACTAATTTAGTCCATTTTTTTCCATAACTCGGTCAAGAACTAGTTTCACCGATTTGATGGATGGTATTACACACATTTGAAAAATAAAAATAAAAATTATTTTCCAATTGTACTCCTTGCTCCGCTTCAGAGGACCGGACATGAGTAGAACTACAGAGAAATGTCGGGCAGGCACTCCGGAATCTGATATTTGCGGGTTGGAGCACGGTGAGAAACCCACCCACAAAGGTGACGTTTGCTAAAGGGTTCAAAAGTAAGTTTTGCCTTGAGATAATAAAAATTTAAAATTAAATAAAATATTGTTATAATATATTTTTTTAATATTATTTTTATTTTAAAATTTAAAATAATTGAATTGATCTATTATGAAGATTTCAAAAAATCATAATGATTAAAAGAGATAAATTGAAAAATTTTATGAAATCAAACGAAACCCAGTGTCGCAAGTTTCCTGGGTAGGGAAAAGTCCATTCGTTGATTTCATATATAAATATATATATATATATATAAATATATTATATTCATTGTGCAATTGGGAATTTCAAGACAAAGTAAATAATGACCAATTAGACTGCACTGATATTTGATACCTATCACATAATTTATACTTCAATGATTCGTAGCAGAGATTGAGAGGAAAAGACGTTCTTTTTCGAAGAATTTCCTTCCAAAAACTAAATTGACCTTCAACTATTAATACTACTACAGCATTTACCTTAGAATTTGATTAAAAATGTCAACTCTACACATTTTGCAGCGTCCTTCCTTGAGTAAATTACATGTCGTGACCCGCAAACTGCACAAGAAGCAAATAAACAAGCAGATAATATCTTAAAGTTGAAGTCTTGAGATTCGATAGACCTAACATTTTGCTTATATACAAGCAAAAAAAGTCATGTACAGCATACCTGAATTCGAGACGGGCCAGCAAGCAAGCATGTAAAAGAACTTCTCACTGGCAGCTGCTTGATCATCTCTGGGCTTGGTCCGAACCCGAAGCTCCAACTGGAGAAGTAGCTGGCACACTGCTTGCTGACCCATTCTCAACAGGTGGGGGGACACCCCATTTGCCTTCAGATTCAAGGGGTTCAAAGACATGAACTCCCCCATCTGACAGCCCTAATGCAAATTGATTTGGTTCTTGTGGATGTGCCGCAATCACGAGTGGTTGTACATTAGAACTGCTGCATCGAGTAAACAAAGATTCATGATCTACCACTCACATAGGTAGGTAAGTGCAGTCAAGTTTCCCCAGCCAAAACTAGCAATTTCTACCTATCAAATAAAATAAGTAATTGCAGAAAAAGACGCATATTGAACTGACAAATTATTTGGCGTGGACAAGCAATTTACCAGGTCAAAGATTGGCTTGATCCAAATTTAGATGTCAACATAAAGAATTTGACATATTTTGGAGCCTCAGCTTCAGCAGTCTAGTAAATTATCTAAGGTTAAAAATATTGAGGGCATTAAACTTTGTACTACAATTACCACTTGTTCTTCACTTCAACTTGTAAAACCTTATTATGGCTGTCAATCCTTGGTTGTCCGGGGATTCAATTATCAAGAAGTATATTCGCAGCTTCTTGTACCTAAGTTTCAGCTTGCACCCCAAAACACCTATTCTTTTCAATGTGTACTGTCGCTTTAGATCCAACAGTTATAATTATGCCACTGGGGCAATTTTTTGTTCATATGAAAGGTGGGGGTGCAAATTGAAAAATATACATAGTTTATGGTCCAACTTGAGACTTTTGATGGTTTGGGATGCAAATTCAAAAAAAAGTGGTAGTTTGTGTAGTTTAAAAAAAAAAAAAAAACTGAAAAACCAATGGAATGTTTAGATTAAAGTTTCCAATGTGTATGAATTAGTAATTACTAGTTGCATTTATAATTCCTAATATACTAAGAGACATTAAAGAACAAAAACTTAATCTTTAATGTAAAAAAAGGAATTTGCAAGAGAAGATGAATTCTTCTAAAGGATGAAAGTTTCAGCTGACACATAATGCATGGAATAGTTGAGTTTTGATAGAGATATGTGAGACTTCATTAAAGAATCTTTTAGTGCATAGGGCTCAAAGAAGTTTTTGACCGATATTTTTTGGGTCTCACAAAAGTAGGACCCAATTATCTAACATGACCAAGATTGGTTGGGCAGTGGTATGGTGAGAAGGTTATGTCCATTATTATTACAATTAGCAGTATATTTTTTGTATGAAGAAAATATCACAATATTTCAAATTGGTATGGATATCCTACACAGTCAAGGAATTGATCCAAGTGTAAGATGCTGAAAGGTTTAATTCCACCATTCAGTTTTCCATAGTTCGCGAGGCCCAAGACAAGGTGATCCGTTGTCGCCTTTGTTGTTTGTCTTTGTGATGGAGGGTTTAAGCAGGATGATTTCGGCCTTGGTTAATAATGGCTTTGTGGATGGCTTTTCGATTGGAATCCCGGATTGGGGAATCATTAATATTTCTCATTTGTTGTTTGCAGATGACACACTTGTTTTTTGTAAGCCAGATCAAAACCAAGTTCTTTTGAAGGCCTTGCTTCTTTGCTTTGAAGCAGTATCCGGTTTGAAAGTGAATTTAAACAAATCAGAGATGGTTCCAATTGGTGAGGTTCCTAATATACGGCAGCTGGCTCGCACGTTAGGGTGTAAGGTAGCCTCCCTTCCTTGACGTATCTGGGTCTTCCGTTGGGGGTGGCTGTGAGGGCATCCTCTGAATGGGAGATGGTGATTGAGAAGATAGAGAAGAGACTAGCGGGATGGAAGAGAATGTACTTATCAAAAGGTGGCAAGATTACCTTGATCAAGAGTACACTCTCCAACTTGCCAACTTATTTTCTATCATTTTTCCCTATAACGGCAAGAGTGGCATACCGAATCGAGAAACTCCAACGTGACTTCTTGTGGGGTGGCTTGGGGGAGGAATTCAAATTCCATCTAGTGAAGTTGGAAACGGTATGTCGTCCTATCTCCAATGGCGGTTTGAGTATTAAAAATGTGAGGTTGTTTAATCAAGCGCTACTAGGAAAATGGTTGTGGAGATTTACTAAGGAACCAGAAGCCCTATGGAAGGTAGTTATTGAGCATAAATATGGAGGCATATGGGGGAGATCGAGTACTAAAGAAGTTAGAGGAGCCTAAGGAGTGGAGTTCTGGAAACACATTAGAAGATGATGGGGGGTTTTTACTCAACATACTTGATTCCAGTTGGGTGAGGGGTTCAGGATTAAATTCTGGAAAGATATTTGTAGTGGTGATATTTCACTACAAGACTCATTTCCCTCACTATTCCACCTTGCTAGTGATAAAGATGTTGTTGTGGCAGATGTCATGGGGCTATCAAGTGGGCAATTCCATTGGGACATCAGTTTCAATAGAGCAGCACAAGATTGAGAGATGAGCAGTTTTGCTGACTTTTACAGCCTTTTATACTCCATTAAACCGCGCAACCAACAAGAAGATGAGTTGTGGTGGTCTCCCGCCGCGAAAGGTGTATTTTTGGCTCACTCTTTCTATAAGACTCTCACTCAAGAGCCCAACAATCAGTTTCCTTGGAGAAGACTTTGGAGACATAAGGTGCCCCTCCAAAGCTGCTTTCTTTGTATGGACGGCAGCATTGGGCAAGATACTCACAACAAATAACTTGAAGAAAATGAGGGTTATCATTGCAGATTGGTGTTGCATGTGTAGGGGAGGGGGAGAGTCGGGGGATCATCTCCTATTACATTGCGAGACAACAAGGGTATTGTGGAATGAGGTGATCGGTAGAGTAGAGCTGGCTTGGGTTATGCCGGTGACTGTAGTGGTAGTGCTGGCCAGCTGGACAAATATAAGAGGCATGCAGCAGATTAAAGCGAATTGGTTCTTTGGAAAATGATCCCTAAATTCATCATGTGGTGTTTGTGGCAGGAGCGCAATGCGAGGGCGTCCGAGGACAAAGAGAGATTGCTAGGAGAACTTACAGCTTTATTTTACAGTACTTTATGTACTTGGGCCATTGTTGTTGATTGCAACGGCATGGACCTACATGACTTTCTTGTCTCTTTTGCGCCCTCTTAATTAGGGCATATAGGCTTCTTGTATTTGTATCGGGCTTTGCCTAATTCTTTGATCAATAAAATTTGTTTTACTTATCAAAAAAAAAAATTCACCATTCAAATACACCGAGGAAGTGAACAATAGCAGCAACAAAAAGATGAATCCAATCTAAGCAAAGCTGCAATTTATCTGAAATGAACCTGAGTTGGCTTGGCCTAGGTAAAGTACCTGACACTAGAAGGAAGATAAGCAGAAGGATTGATTCGACATCTTAGTCTGAGATTTGC
>QEOT01006121.1:20801-34323 GCA_003123785.1 Pterocarya stenoptera
TATTAAAGAAAAACCCAGATTCCTGCTCAAGCCTATTTCATAAACAAAGCAACTGATGAGACAAAAGTACATAATCAATTGTTCGAAATGACTTAACAATAAAAAAAAAACAAAAACAAAGAAGATAGCTAAATTCTTAGTAGCTTACTTGTGAACAGTCTCTTTGAACTTTTCCTCATCAAGGAATTGTAAAATCAAGAACACAAGCTCTCTACTAAGCGACGACATGGTAGTCGCCCCGTCTTCTTCGATTCAAAAATACGAATCACCAAGAACGGCACTAGATCTGAAAAAATATCATAAGCGACAGATAAATCTGTAAAGGGGCCATCTCTGACTAGCTTAATTATTGGAAAAGAAATAAAAAAAATAGCACATAGATTCAAATCTATCCCCTGAAATAGATCAGTCAACTACCACCCATCGGACAAAAAAGAAACCCATTTTTGCACCCAAAAAAATCACATGTACTTGGAAAATACCGACATGGGTGAAGCTTAACATCGGGTTAAAAATCTTTAAAAAAAATCAAGGGTGATATTTTTCACGGAAGAGAAGGCTGCTTTCAGGCCATATGGGCATCAAAGATGCAAAAGCAAACCCCCCATCCCCCGGGAATAAAATAAAAAGGGTTAAAAAACTGCAGACTTTAGAGCAAAAGATTCTAAATTTCAGAGAGAGGTTGAGAGAATTGAAGGAAGCCCTTACCTTGAAAACCAACGACCACGAGCGCACAGACGACAGAGCTAAGAGAAGCTTTTTCCCCTCTAGAAATGGAATGGTTTACTCTCTCTCTCTCTCTCCCCCTCTCTCTTCCTTTCTCTAAAAACTCCCTCTCTCTCTCTCTCTGTCTCTCTCTAGACAATTATATAATGAGACATTGAGCTTTCAGAAATGGGGATTTTATAGGAGGCAGACAGATAAAGCATTGATAAGTAGATTTACGTATCAACTGATACTTTCTTCGACATATCCAAGTTTTGGTGATATGTAGTACTGATTATCAATAAGTCCAATCAAGACGGGTCCCACTTAGCCGGCTAGACTTTGTCGAGGTCATCGGCTCGGAATCTCTAGCTGACAGCTGTCCTTCAGCTTGATTTGGACCGAGAGTTAAAGAAGAAAGAATGGACTACATAAAGTCCGTACGACTACCCTTCACTTGCTGCGGTAGATTTCAACCACTGGAATTTTATCTACTTACCGAAATCCATCCAACGGTACATAAACAAGGTAGAGGAACACTCGAGAAAATGTTGAAAATGTCCGAGAAAGCGATTTNTCCGTACGACTACCCTTCACTTGCTGCGGTAGATTTCAACCACTGGAATTTTATCTACTTACCGAAATCCATCCAACGGTACATAAACAAGGTAGAGGAACACTCGAGAAAATGTTGAAAATGTCCGAGAAAGCGATTTTTTAGGCTTGGTTTGGGTAGTGAAAGTGTTTGAGAATGTTTGTGAATAGTAATGAAAAAGTAATAATAGAATATTGAATAGTAGTAAAAAGTAGGTGAAAAGTAATGAATAGTAGAAAAAATAGGTAAAAAATAATAATAAAGTAAAGAATAGTAGTGAGAGTGTTTGAGAGTACCTGAGGTACTCTCGGTACCCAAACAAGGCCTACTCTCATGAAACGACAGGCTTTCTCGGACGAGTCCCTTAAGCTTCGACCCCCGGAACAGGCACAATATTACTTTCGTTGCCATTGTTCCACTCATGGTAGTTGTAATAAACTACACATTATTATTACCATATATCACGTGATACAGTAATACCGTTCATGACTGCGATACTAAACGAGAGATACTCGGCGGTAAAGAATAAGCTACTTTATCGTGGCTGAAAATTTTGAATATTTTTTTTCTAAGATTATTAGAAATGATTTAGATAGTATTATGGTTGAAAATTTGTTATTGTGCGTAGAGTATATGTAATAAAATATTTATATGACATCATTTGGTCTAAAGTATAATTTTTAATTTTTAATTTTTATAAATTAAATCTTACTTTTAAATTATGTGGATGATTCATTTTATACATCAACTAGAGACACTATAAAATAACAAAAATTTAATATGTAGTCACTTTTGTATATTTCTTCTACATTCTATTAATGTGATTAGTTATATAATTTTTTTAATATAAAATAACTGATTTAATCAATTACATATGCGGAATACGCAAAGAGTATACAAAAATGACTATATGTAACAGAACTCTTATAATAAATACCACTCTTATATAGTAAAATATTTAAACATCATAACAACGTAATAAATAAAAAAATAATTGGTCTTATTATTTGTCATGTCAATACTATCACTATGCAGATGTTACATTTAGATGATATGATATAGAATTTTTGCTGTTTAAATAGTGGAAAGGCTAGGAAATTAATAGTATGTTGTTGAGTAAGATGATTGATGATCTCTTTCATCTCACCTAATAGATTTATGTGGAGGCCCCACTTGTCACTTTGTAACATGAATGCAACTCAACCTTTAATTTTAAATAAACAACAACCTACTACCAATAATGCACGCATATTACACGTGAGTGTAACTTCTTTTTTGGCATATAGTCCCGGTACTATATAAATTGTCCGTATGTGTATATATATATATATATATATTAGCAAGGGAAATGGATTACAGAGCGTGTCATGTTGATCAACGAGTGAAAAGGGGGAGGGAGGTGTGAGATAGGTAGTCGACAATGATATCAATTAGCGTCTAGTGAATTAAGAAAAAAATATTTTTTTTTTTTTTGTAGAGATAATTTATGTAAGAAAAATCATTTTCATCTTTTTTTTTTTATATACGACACTAAATATTTGATTTATAAATAAAATATGACAAATAATCTCAAATCATTCAGTATTATATCATAGAACCGTGGGTGAACCGAGTGATTTGTTATTAAAACTCATTAGGATGATTATAGCTTATTAATACAAAGTCACGGATTTGAGTTCTTGTTCATTTAATGCCATCATCACTATTCATCGATTTCCTACTAAATTATTGTTACGATTAAGATGATGTCATGACTCGATGTTTTATTAAAAAAAACACACCTACGAATCACTTAAATTTGACCATATAATATTATCGGTTGACAAACCTCCTAACTTACGTGCTAAGGAATATAAATATTATCGCATTCAACATATATTTATAAGCTTGTCTTGTTTAGGAACTAAAAAAAATACAAAATCACTTTCAATTCAGATTTAACACATCAAGACAATTCTTCATCTCTCGAAATTAATTTATGCGATTTAACAAAAAAAGTTGTCATAATTTTATAAAAACTAACATCCAAAAGATCAGTTTTCAAAAATTTCAGAAAACTTTTCACACGAGCTTAGCGGACGCGATAGTCGTGGGTTGACATGGAGTAGTAGTATAAATTAAAAAAGAGGAACTTCTAGACGACGAAGAAAAATATAAAGATTTTGAAAACATTTCTGCTACCTGTACCGCCGTTGGGTACTTATTGCGGAATCGACAGGTAATATTATTATTTAATAAAAAAACAGTGATTTCAGAAAATCAAATTCATCTCAGAGCCAAGTTTACACACATTCAGAACGAACAAACAAAAAAAAGAAGAAGAAGAGAAATAACACAATAAAATCATCCAAAATCATTGAATCTGAGAAGAACCAAACTTGTGTCCGTCTTAATTGGTAGACGAAGAAGATGAGAAGAGACCCAGCCCTTTATGCTCTGTTCGTGGGCAATGAAAAAGACAAACTTGTTGTTTGGGTTAAATACAAAATACATCGTTTCAGTTTTTTCACATGGAGGGACGTGTACGCGGAAGGTCCTCACACCAAGTGCAAGTAGAATTTTTGTTTTAATAAACGTGATCTGAATGAATAAATAAAGATATTCCTTAATATATATATATATAAATTTTGTTTTTCATCATTTTCATGTATTATACATTACATTTATTTTTAATTTTGTTTGGTTTATTCTTTTTAAATCAATTAAGTTATTCTACTTATCATTTATATATTGTATATTGGATAAGGAAAAAAAATTATGGTTGGGTTTGGATACACAGTTCAAATGAGATGAAATGAGATGTTTTGAATAGTAATTAAATAAAATATTGTTAGAATATATATTTTTAGTATTATTTTTATTTTGAGATTTGAAAAAATTAAATTATTTATTATATTTTTATATAAAAATTTAAAAAAATTATAATGATTGAAATTAGATAATATAAGAATTTTATATAAATAAATAGAATTATAATGTGGTATGTAAAGATAATAGTTTAAAATTTTTCTTTATTATATTGGTTGAAAAAAAAAGAGAGAGAGAGAGAGAGAAGATTTTAGTGCAAGTGTATTGGGCAATAGGTTTCGGTACAAAACTGGATGTCACGCGCGCTATTCAGCAAGAGCCACTGAAAAGGAAACAGAGTGGGCGTGCGAGTTGTGTCCGGAAATGGTCCCCACGCATGTTCCTGCGATGGAACTTCTAGTTTTTACGAGAGAGAGAGACAGTGGTGGGGAGGGCCCCGCCCAGGCCGTGTAAGCTGCCGTAGTGCCGTGTGTTATAATATAATTTATATTTTTATAATAATATAATTTTAAAAAGTAAATTACGAGAAAGATAAAATAAAAATTAAAAGTTAAATATAATATTATTATAATATAATTTTTTAAAATCATTTTTATTTTAAGATTTAAAAAAATTAAATTATTTATCATATTTTAATTAAAAATTTTAAAAATTATAATAATTAAATAAAATAAAATTAGTTGAGATTGATTTTATTTGAATACAATAGATTTTTCATTTTAATTTATCTCATTTATTTTTAATAATTTATAAGAATATTTGAATAAAATTTTATTCAATTTTTAATTTTTTTCTCTACCTTATCTCAATTATCCAAATCGCAATTATTCAAACAAAAAGGCCTGAGACATGTCTAACCGTGTTTGAAACTGTCAGTAAGCGCGCGCGTCACAGCTGTAGACTTTCTAGTTCTAGCTTGTGGAATTTATTTATTTTTTTCCTTTTTTTCTCAGCTGGTTGTAGAATTCAAACGGTGGGACCATTTTATCGACCGTACGTAGTTTTAAAAGCTTTTTATTTCCCCTTTCATTTTCTCTGCTTTTAGTCCATTTTTATAAAAATAATTAAAAGAGGAAAACTCTTTCCCGTACCCCGATACGATACCCCATCACAGTCTCGCGAGAAATAGGATAAGAAGAAACTATTATAATTATAGGTATAAAAAATGAGACCAAACAAATTACAAGCATTTGGGAGATTTCTTTCTTTTTCTTTTGAGAGTTGTATGATTGAAGACTTTACTGATAAAGAAGTCACGAGATAGGACGTAGGACATGATTCATACATTGCGAATACGTGTAAAGCTAGGTTTGTTTTCTAGATAAGTCATGAGGATCAAGTCATTGATTTATTAATTATCCTCAATTATGCATCAAATTCCTAGTTACTTTGTACAAGCTGGTGGAGAGTATCACGTACCCATTTTGTTCTTTTGTTCTTTTCTTGTTTTATGATCAATTGGAAAGTAATCAAAGGTAACTAAGCAGTGCACAAACATAACGAAGGTTCGACCAGCGTCCCTTGGTTATTTGCTTTCTCGAATATTAGGTTTCGTTTGAATATTAAGGGTATCTTAGATGATATGTGAATGGTATTGAAATTATTTGTAAATAATAGTAAGTAATTTATTAATAATTTTGCTATCAAACGAACTCTTAACTTTTGATAGTGAATTGAGATGAAAGTTAAAAATTAAATAAAATTTTATTAGAATTTTATTATTTAATATTATTATTGTTTTGGAATTTGAAAAAACTAAATTATTTATTATATTTTATGTAAAAAATTTTAAAAATTATAACGATAAGATGGAATAAAATAAAATGGATTAGATTAACTCTTAATCCAAACCGAACCTACTCTTTTGTATTTATGGTGAATTGACAACTAAAGTAGAAAACCAAATTAGGCGAATAGATAGGATTTAGATGGGGACCACTTTGTTTTGAAGAAATAAGAATAGGGTTAGGGTTGAAAAACCTTGGAGTTTAGTCTTAAGTAGGGGTGAAAACCGATACTTTTAGTGTAATTTTTGGGCAAAATTGACGCCGACTGATGAGAGAAAAACGAGATGAACAATAGACCATAACCGGTCGATGGGGAGGAGAAACACCGGTCGTATCGACTCTGGTGGTTCACGATCGGTTCTCGATTCCCTTAGCAACGAGCTTCATCTGTAAGAGAGAGAGAGAGAGAGAGATGAGACGGTGCAAAATAAGGGAGGGAAGAAGACGATATAATTTCAAAACAATACCGTTTAAACCAAACAATGTCGTTCTACCTAAATTTTATTTAATACATTATGAATAAAACAACGCGCTGTCATTTCAGTTGTGTCTAAAACACAACTATAGGCTTAAGACGACGTCGTTCCACTTAAACTTAAGTAGAACAATATCGTTTTGAGTACAGTATATATAAAAAATAATTTTTTTCTTTAATTGGCATGTTCAGTGGTTTGAACCTAACCGGCGCTGAACCAGCTGCCTCACGCCGACCAGTTCTCTACAGATTATGTGCTCCAGCAGCTGGTCTGATCGGTTGCTAACCGGTTTGGTCGGTTCCTGTACAACCCTAGCCCTAAGGTCAAGTGACGCTATATATAGGTACATGAGAAATATTTTAGCTATGTAATTTAATGCGATACGTTCAAATTATAAAATTATTTTTATTATAAATTAAATTTAACATATTATATACAATTATATCGATTTGTAAGTTTAATTATACGAAATTTCATTATAACTGTAACACTTTGTATATATATAATATATATAGGAAGGGCTAGCTTTGCGAGTTTGAAATATGATTTAGAACAAAATAATGATATTGCTCTATGTATAAAAAAAAAAAAAATCTCAAAAATTTCATAGAGATCATTGATTCATTATAATCAAAACATCGATATTGTCATCTATATATTCGAATATATGTGATCCGTTTAACATAGAATTACTACCGTATACATATCTAGCTACTATGTTAATGTCGTTATTTATTCGTTATTCCTGTTGTATGCAATGTGGGGGATGGCCATGCATGCATGGGAATCATCTGATCAATCGATGCATGACAGACTATATAAGATCGGTGGCTTGATCACATGGATGCGTACGTAGGTAGAGCAAACATCCAAAACCCATTAATTAGTGTTCCAACTCTTATCCAAGGATCGCTGCCGGGCCCCCGTTGCATGGCCACTGGCCTCTCAACTCGCAAGGAGGCACTTTTCTAGATAATCATTACCAATCGCTCTACTGACATGACAAACTTTCATCATCAATGCGCAGTGACGCATTTGTTTTATTTAGTTTTATGTTTTGTACGTGCGTTTTATTTGACATCTTCTGTACGTACAGGGACCCATTTACATGTAGCAACGTCCTTGTATGTTTGGCTGCAAATTCAGCCATTCATTGCATCGATGTCATGTGATCTGTCAGGTTCGTGAAGTGCGCAGAGGATGACAATCAAAGGCCCAGAATCGCTTACAACTGCCCTGCGTTTTCATACTTATTTTTTAATTCTTTTTGAAGTATAAGGTGTGGTTTGTATGAACTAAGTTCAGATTAGTTAAATTTTTTTTTTTTTAATGAATAATAATAAGTTTTGTAGAATCTATTTAATATAAATTTAAATATATTTAGATGGTAAAATAAGTTTAAATATATTTATGAAAAGTTAAAAAATATTATGAATATCACGTGTAAAGATGTGTTAAGTTAAAAAATATTGTAGATCTTACGTATAAATAAATTTTGAGTTAAAATGGGTTTAGTGATTTGAGAATTGAGTGTTTGAATGTTAGACTCAACTCAGTTCAGTCCAAGTTCCAAAATGACCTTAAACTTGTTGATGCACGATAAGGAGTGAAAAGTTTTGTTTCTCTCTTCAGAGGTCTTTAGTCTCTAGTCTACCAAAGTAATCAATGATCCCATCCTTTCCGCCCAAAGGGATGGAGCTTCAGCGCCTCCCTCCCTCTTCATGTTCGGCCAACGTTCAAACTGTCTATAGCTTTTTGTTTTTTCAATATTTTTTCGTTCAAAGCACCAAGATATGCTGATCTACTACCTATCGGCCTCTGACAATCACCACGCCCCACCAACAGACTCTCCAACCACCAATCTGCTAGACAGTGAAAGAGAACTAACCAAGAGGGCGGTGCGTACCGCGCGTGAACCTCACACGTTGCCGCACCAGGGAGAGTCTACCACTGTCAAGCGCGACATCACTGAGATCAACGGCTTTGAATCTCTTAACCTTCCTTCCAAGAGTGGTGCGTCAACCACACATGCCTCCTCATCCCGTTACGGTCGTTTGCCAGCGAATTGACTCGTCTCCTGGTTGCTATTTCTCTATGTTCCTACTTTTTGTAACAAAAAATCAATATAAAGGTGATCGTGAAAGTATCTTTTAGCTAGTCCAAACCAATAAAATGTAGCACACAACAATCCACTACGATTTGTGGTCATTGTTTTATAGTTTGTTTATCAGATTATACAAAAACTACTCCAAGCGGCTTCTCATTTGTGGGAAATAGGTAGGAGTCAAATTTTTTACTCCGGATTCCTTTTTTTTTTTTTTTCTCTTGTATTGCATTTTTATGTTCTGAAATGATTGTTGGAGACTCTCACTCCATTAAATCTGGTATCTTGTAACCACTTAGTTTATCTATGAAATGTTGGCTTAGGAAAAAAAAAAGATAAGGAATGAATTAGTGATCTACAATTTTACTGTATGTTCTAGCTTCACAGAACCTCGAACAAACATATAATTAAAGATCAAACCCAAATAACTTGAGTGTTAATGCCTTAATTTGCACAACAGAACGGAATGGTGGAAAGAGTCATTCTTGGCTTACGAAGATGATTCAGACTTGAATACAACGCTCTTCACGTTCATCCAAAAAGTAAATAGTAAACAAGCAAATAAAAATAAACAAATAAAGATACAAGAGTTTACGTGATTCGGTATAATACCTATATCCATGGGTTGTTTGAGGATAAAATACATTATAATGTGTGTTTTTATAATCTATCATGATCTCACATATCATACAATACAACAGAAAAATTTAGGAAAGATTTTTTGGAACGCCATATGTGGTGGAGCTTATGTGGAGAGAGCTTGTGGAGAGTTCGTCTAATTTGTGGGGGATCTCCTTATATATATAAAGGTTTAACTTGTATTGTGAAGTCTTTTTTTGTTATAGGTCTAAATCTCTTTCTCTTTAAGAATTTGAATTTTTTTTCTTTTAGGAATATGAGTCAACTTGTCCTATCACTTTTATATTTTTATATTTTAACTAAATTATAAGTTACTGATTTGACCCAACACTGAAGAATAAACATAGTGGTTTGGACTTATTATGATTATCATTTTTTTCATGCATATTTAAATATTTGTCTGTCATTTATAAGTATACTAATTAATAATTACTGATGTATCATATTTGTAATAGTTTTTAATTATTTTATTAATATCTGCTCAAATCATTCAAAATATTGCCACGTTGCTACACTGCCGGATTGTTAAAAAGACACGTACGTACGAGTACAACTTTTGATGTATCAAATTTATTTGATACTTAGAAAAGGAATTAAGAGCTAGGAGTGAATTATTGACTGCCGGCAAATAACAAAATACCTATAGGCCGTATGCTGTTAATATGCATGGAAGATTCGTACGTTTGGATTTTAAAAGTATCTCAAATCGTTTGTATATTTTATATATAGTAATGAATAATAATAAACTCTTCGTAAATTAATTTAAATTATTATTTATGAATAATAATAAATAGTCTGAAATGATCTCAAAAGCAGCCAAACGTACAGCTGCTATATGAACCCACAAAAATATCATAATCGCCTGAGTTGCATGCAATTATTTGTTTGGCTAATGTAGATGAGCTAGCAGCCATCTCACTACGACTATATATACTCACCTTATCAATCTTATCACAACCCAAGCCCCCAGGACCACATGATCAACATTCCTTTCGTGCATGCTTTTACACCTAAATAATAATAATAATAATAATAATATATAGTAATAATAGAAAAGAAGAAAGACATTTTTGTTCGATCGAGACACCTTAAATTAAGGAAAGGTGTTGATGATGCCAACCATTGACAGAGAGAAGTTTCAAGAAAGGGACCATTTATCTTCAGACCTTGTCTGATTATTATTTTATCCATTTCATGGTAATAATTAAATATTATGATTTCACTTAAAGCAAGTTCACTATAAAAACAATTATTTATTTATGGTCAAATATTTATTATAAAAATGAATATATTTTATTCGCAAATAGTTATTTTTATGATAAACAATTTGTCACAAATATATTTTTTAATGACTATTTGTACTAGTCAGGGATAATGAAAGGGAAACCTTATTTTAATTGGTTGCTCAAGGTCATTCTTATCGATTCCCAAAACGAATCTAGAGATCATGTATGATGTATCTCAATATAACTTGTCATTTTCCTAATTTTGTTCTTTCCATCCCCAACGTACCCTCGCTCTTTTCTTTTCAATCGATGTTCATAAATCTTATTAGATGTGTCGCTGTCGTTTTTTCTTTTTTTACGTCATGGGATCGATAGCTCTATTTGGATGATCATTTATCAAATTAAACCCCACTTGCCCATGACTAGTAAACTGATCCGTGTGATTGAAACCATGTACAAGTTTTAGGCCGTAACCTCCTACTTTCAACCCCCCAAACTATCAAAGTAGGAGGTAAAATCATGAGCACAAATGTGAAGTCTACCGAAGATCCATAGAAGATGAAAAGTCGTTATTATGATAGGAATGAAAGGGAGAAATGGAGGGTCTGACAATAACAAAATTTAATCGAACATAAAAGAAAGATAAAGATATAAAGTAATAGAAAATGACCTAAAGAGATAGGAGTGGGAACAAAGAGATAGATATGTTTCATTCGAGATCTGAAGGGATTATGGGGGAGAATGGAAAGACCATAGAGCTTCGAAGCTAATCTCATAAAGCTGAGTGAGAATTGAGACTTTGTATTTGACCATATTTGTAGTAGATTTTACAGAAAGTTTCATGGATGTGAGGTTTAGTACTGAACCACGTAAAGTTATACACTATCTAATTTCATATAATTATTATAATTTTTTTAAACTTTTATGTAAAATATAATAAATAATTTAATTTTTAATAAAATATCTCATTTTATCTAAACTATATAATTACTTAAGACGTAAGTTATAACTTTTGGGTATAATTAATACGGCTACTGTCATTTTAGATGATGGCTTTCTTAGAACTTAAAAAGTAAAAGATAATTGCTCAATGTGTGTTATTATCTTATGGGCAGAGGAGACCGCTTAACTACTTAAGGTAATGAATTACTGTTTCTTAAAAAAATATTATATACACATTTTTATTTTTATTTATTATATTGTGACATATCGTCCATGTGATGATGAGGAGTGAGAAGTGCATTATATATTGTATTTATTTATTAAAAAAAAAAATCTGTACAGACTGAATCCTGATCCTTGGCGGAATAGGGGAAATTACTCAAAAAGTAAAGGAAGTGGGGCTAGCCTGTCCTTAGTTACATAAACAATAATTTTCAGGACATGTCACTTTCCCCGCATATTATATATTATTATTATTAGTTTTTTTTGGGGAAAACAGTAATGAAAGACGAAAAAGAGTCAAGCCATTGGCCAGTCACCAGATCCGAGATAATGAAACTACTTTAAATTTATTTTAATCCCATACAATATCGCGATAATCGTAATCAACAAAAAATCTCGAGCTTAAAGACAGCATGTCGCGAGAAAGTCTGTGTTTTTGAGAAATTGGAAGAATAAATGAGTTAATGACAAAAAAGATAAGAAGAGAAAGAAAAAAAGGTTCCTTAGCCAAAATGCTCCAATCTCACTTTCGAGGACATTGCTTGATGAATAAAGTTGTCTGTGGTCGTTCGGCCAAGGAAGAAAGTTATCAGTCGTCAGACAGTATTATTTTTAATTAAAAAATAATAATAAAAATTTGGAAAGTTGATGCCCTCTCTCAACATAACTTTTATCTTAATTATTTAGGTAAAATATAAAAGTTATTCTATTATCAATATAGATTTGATACCCTACACGGATAATAATAGGTGATATATAATATCTCATATTGTTTAAAAATAAAAATTTTTTATCTTTTATAAAATTTTCATGAAACTCTAATTGTATCATTGTTTGCTATTTTAGAATATAAATTATATAATTTAAATCTTCTATTAAGACATTACAATAATATAACATGTCATTCTAAGATTTTATTTATAATATTTATATATTAAATTATATCGCACTTTATTAGAAGCTAATTTTTTATTAAATAAACTCATACCATGGATGTAAAGTTAATGAATTCAAATGACTACTCGTCTCTACCCATAAAATAAAAGATCAATGGAGGTTGGATAGTTAGTTAAGATATAAGAGTTGGGATTAAAGTTGAAAGTTGAATAAAATATTGTTATAATTTTTCTTTAATATTAATATTATTTTGTAATTTGATAAAGTTGAATTATTTATTATATTTTATATAAAAATTTAAAAAAATTATAATGATTAGATAAGAGACGTTGAGATGAGTTAGAATACTTTTGTATCCAAACCGACAAGTTTGAAATTAGGCGTATACAATTAGCGGTTAAAATATTTACATATAAAGTAGTAATTTTGCTTCCACCTACTACTTTACATGTAACGAGAGATTAAAAACTATTAATCTCATCAGGTATTAAAATTCGCATGAATAAGAAAGTCCATATAAAATATTATTTTGTATCTATATTAATAATATTTTAATTTTTATCTATAAATATCTCATATCATCTCACTATTCAAATTGCAGACAAATTATGGCCACAAAGCCTTGCAAGCCACTGCATGCTGAACTATATGAACGGAAAATAAGAGGTTATAGGCTTAGTAGTACTTAAGATCAAAAGTCAAGCTGTAACAGGTGAAGATCTTATTATCTATTTGAGTATTGTTATTTAAAGATTTTTATACTACACATTATCAACATGTCATGATTTAAATTGTAAAATTTAAAATTTAAATTAAATAATATCATGTAGATAAAATGTGGTGTAAAAATTTTCAAATAAAATGATTTTATCTATTAATTTCTAAGTCAACAAAATGTTATTTAAAATTAATTGTTTGTACTCATGTATATATGAAACTGTCAAGCCCATGATTGCAACGTTTTATAGGAATTAAAATACAGAAAGTTGGACCGTTGATTTTTTAAGCTTAGAGTAATTTATTTATTGGACAAATTATTTATCTTGTCTTTGATTCGTAATAGGAGTGACATGTGACGGTGACATTTTTGTTGGGTGCATAAATCAGAGATCACGTTCTTA
>QEOT01006122.1:0-10574 GCA_003123785.1 Pterocarya stenoptera
TTAATAAATATAAAATTAACGTTAAAAAATTAATTTTTACGTTACACTTTCTCAACAAGTTCTTGTTTTTAGAAATGATATAAGATAGATAATATGATATAAGTTGCTATTAAAGTTAAAAAAATTAAATAAAATATTATTAAAATATATTTTTTAATATTATTTTTATTTTAAAATTTAAAAAAATTAAATTATTTATTTTATTTTATATTAAAATTTAAAAATATTATAATAATTAAATACGATAAGATAATAATGTAGATTTAAAAAAATTAAATTATTTATTTTATTTTATATTAAAATTAAAAAAATATAAAAATAAAATTAAAATAAAATAAAATATTTTCTAAAAATAAACAAGACCGAGAGACGCGCGGCTTTACCATGTATATGTATCCAGCAATTCAATACAACTCGTATTGAAAACCAGCAACGAATCTCTTTTTTTATTTTTTTTTAATGACAAATTGCCTTCCGCATCGCTAATTATGACGTTTTCTCAGCTGCACATTAAATTATTGCATATCTGATTGTGACGTTTCCTCGTAACTCCTCTCGGTCAAGGTTCGAATCATCTTCCATATCTATTCCATTTAAAAGAGTCTTCGATATTCATCCGTCTCAATAAAGGTTTGCAAAAAGCGGTAATTTTTTTTTTAATCCCTCTCGTCTCTCTCCGTGCTCTCTCTCATCCCTCTCAACACAGCTCTCTCTCTCATCTCAATCTCTCTCTTATCTCCACTCTCTCTCATCTCAGCTCTCTCTGTCTCTCTCTCATCTCCGCTCTCTATCTCTCATCCTCTCTCTCTCACATCAACTCTCAGAACGTAATATTTAAATTTAGAAATGTGCAATGTGGATCATGCCACATAAAGTGTGTAAAAGAGAATAATGCAAATAGTGGCAGATGTCAATATTATTTCCGTTAAAAAACACTTTACATCGGCTATGTCTGCCATAAGCCAAATCACACATTACGTGGCATGAGCCAAGCTACTCACCCCAAGTCTACCGAATTCGAAATACTACAAACTTACGACTCCCCAAATCTCGCCACCAATCACTCTCAGATATCACAAAGATTTTTTAGATGATTAAAAATTGAAAACAAATTGGGACTTGTAGAGAAATCTGGCAAGTTGCAAAGAAATCATGTTTCTACGTTTCAGATAAGATGGAAATATTAGAAGAAAAGGTACTATGGGGTTGTAATTCCTCTGATCATCTAATTTCCTCCTTATGTACAACAGTCAAACTCGGAAATCCAGAAATCCATGTACAATATACAAAAGCAAATATATAGCATCATCTATCTTATTGATGAAAATGAGACAATTAAAACATTGAAAATGGTTGTTTGTATATGAATGTACGAAAATGGCAGCCAAAAAAAAAGAAAAAAAAATCGGAGAACACCAAGATTTTCTTCTATGCATCATCTTTATCAAATCGAAATCAAAGGGAGAGGAAGAGAGGGCTACACAGGATTCAGCCTATTGTGGGGAGAGAGAGATAGGTCTATAGGGGGGAGATCGGCGTGGGGAAGGTCGTCAGTGACTAAGCTTGGTGGCGGCGCGGTAACGGAGACCGATGCAGTTAGGAGGAGATTTTCTTCCATGCATCATATTTATCAAACCGAAATCAAAGAGAGAGGAAGAGAAAGGGCTATAGGATTCAACCTGTTGCGGGGAGAGAGAGAAAGGTCTATGGGGAGGAGATCGGCTTGGGGAAGGTCGTTAGTGACTAGGCTTGGTGGTGGCGCAATAACGGCGGCCGCCGTGTTAGGGATCCCGGTCTTGTCCCTAAACACTAAGTCCACAAGCTAGTCTTGGTGAAGATGCTGACCAAGTAGCACTTTGCCAACTTGCTTGGCCTTGCATGTATGATGGTAATGGCGGGTTCCTAAGTTGATGAATGTATGGTATTTAGTGATTGATGTGATGATGATGATGATAAGTTTGAGTGATCTAAGTGATAGTTTTGGTGTGTTTGGTACAATGTGTAATGACTTGAAGGTTACCCTTGATGTTGGGATAACTTGAATGATAATTAGGATTGGTATGGTGAAGATAGATTAGGGTTTTGATTGTGGCTAAGGGGAATTTCGAGATTGGAAGAGTTGGATTAAGGTTGGAGTATAGGATGAGTTGCTAGGGTTTGGAAGAAATGTGGATGAGTGGGATTAGGGTTTGGTGGTTAGGGTTGGCCGAATATGGGAGTGGTTATTATGATACCTTGATTGTAGGATCAAATATGGGTAGGTGTCACTTTGGGGTTTAGGTTTAGGGTTGGATGATGCAAGAAAGGTTTAGGGTTTAAAAGATGGTGATGGGCGGCTAAGGTTGGCTGAACTTCGGAGGTTGAGAGATTTTAGGAAAGTTTTCTAAAATCTTAGGATTTGATTTTGGATAGTGTGGTGGCCAGCTATGTGGTGTAATTTGGTCAACTAGGGTTTCCAAGTTATAGAAACACTAGTATGGAAAGATTGGTGGACGGCTAAGTCAAATTCAAATAAGGCAAGAGTGGCAGAATTTGAATTTGAATGAAGAGGGAATATTTGTTTCGGCTAGGGTTAGGTGGAATGCGGAAGAAGGCTAATTTAGGTAAATGGCCAATATGGAAAATGTGAGATTCGGCTAGGTCAATGTAAGATTGAATGAAAGATAGATATGGGGTGATTAGGATTCCTAAAGTTTAGGAATTGGTTAAGGTAAGATGAAATAGTTTTTTATTGACTTGAGTGATTCTAAGGAATGAGAGATTTGTGGGATTGGATATGGAAGATAGGTTTTGGATATGGAAGAGGTTGAAAGTCTTTAGGTGACTTGAGTGATGAGTGATTTTAGGGATGAAGTGGTTATAGGAAAGTTCCTAGAATTAAGGGATTGGCTAAGGTAAGATATGGAAGGTCTTTGGTGGTTTGAGTGATTCTAGAGATGTTCCTAAAATTAAGAAATTGGAAAGTGAAGATAGGATAAGGAATATATTATTTGGAGATGAGTAGGTGGCTAGGGTTTGATCCTAAATGGTAAGATGAATGGGAGTTGTTGGGAATTGGATGTTTGACTAGGGTAATGGGTGTATTTCGAATTTTGGAGGGATTTGAAGATGAGATAAGGATTCCTGAGTGGTAGGAATTGCCTTGTGGGAGTTTAGGGTTTAGTTGGATGAAGGGTGGCTAGAGTTAGGATTCCTAAAGTTTAGGAGATCCTTATGGAAGGTTAGGCTAGAGTTTCCAAACGAGGCAAGATTTGTGTATGGCAAGATGAAAACTTAGTTTTGATAAGTGACAATTATGGGAATGTGGAGGCTTATGGTGTTTCGGCTAGGGTTATGGGTAGGTGAGGGAAGGCTAATTTTGGGAAGTGGAGCTTATGGGAAATTTGATATTTCGGCTAGGGTTTGTGGAGTTGATGGAGACTATGTCTTATGGGATTGATGAATATGGAAAGTAGGGCAAACAATGTGATGGCCGAAATATGTGAGCGGGAAAGATCAAATGAGTGAATGGATTGTGTTTATGAGATGAAAGGATGCAAAACAATGTATGAGCAATGGATGAATAGGCTCGACAAAGGAATATGAAGACTTTTTTTATGCTTTATATGGATATTTTGAGAAATCAAAGAATATTAAGATTGAGGCTTAGGATATCTTTGATTTGCAAGAAAATAAAAATGAACAAGATGAAAAATTTAAGAACAAACAAGAAAATATAAGAACAATGTATTTTTAAATTTTTGAATATAGAATAGAAAACATAGACACAAGATGGATAATTGAATGTAACAAAGAAATACTCATAAGATCGATAGATAAATCACCATTGATTCACGAATTGCACAATGATGAAATAAGATAGATTGAATTACCTTCTATTCACGAATTTCAAGGAGATGATCCTCTACTAGGGATTCACGAATTTCACCCAAGTAGCCCAAGAGCTAAGCACTGAAAATGATCTCAAGAATAATAATCCACCTATTTAGGAATTTACCAAATTTTCAAAAGATGTAAAATGAAATACCTAAGGATTCTATTTATAGAGATTACAAAGTGGAAACCCCCAATAGGTCTCTTGAAATATAATTAAATAAAATAAATAAAGATAAATAAATGATGTGGTCTTGCATGGCCAATGTGGCCCATAATATGTCTTGGCCCTTGGTTGGCCTTGGCTAGCCTTGATCTTGGAAGTGACCCGATCTTTGTTGTCCATATATGCCTAGGACCTTGTCCTAAGGCGGTTTTTGATTGGGTCCCAACACGCCGGCTCTGGAAGGAGTCGAGGAGAAAAAAGATCGAGAGAGAAAGGGGCGTGCGGCTGGAGGGAGGGAGGAGAGAGAGGGAAGAGGAAAAAGTGAGGGGGAAAAATTAGGGTTTGGGACTTTAAATCCCAACCCTTCATCTTAAATCTCCAGATTTGATCCAACAGTGGTGGTTAAAATATTGAAAATAAACTAACTTAAACTAGATAATTAAAATATAAAATCAACTTTAATTTATAAAATGCTAATCTTTTATCATTAAATAAATGATAGAGTTTTGCTAAATATTTTTAATAGAGTAAAACTATAATAATTAGAGTTTTTAACATAATTTAAATCTCATAATATTCTTAATTAACTAAAATCATTTTATCATTATAATATTTTTGGAGTTTCTAAAATATAAGAGGCTTATTTTAATTATGAAAGAACATGAGAGCAACATAGGAATAAAAGACTTTGTATTTTTTCAGTGCTTCCTGGGTCATCGAGTAGTGTGGTTGAACTAATAACTAATTTAATTATTCAAGATTCTGTGCTGCGTGTGAGAGCATCATCATTGGTTTGGCGAAATGCATCTTCAAAATTTAGTCAATATCACACTTTTTTTACATTTGCCTATTCTATTTAAATTTAATCCCCACATTGAATTAGCCATTTACTCTTTATACAATAATAAAATATTATTAAATTAATAAATTTTTTATTTAATTTATCTTTATCACATTTTATAATTCTACAAATTTAATATTAATACTAATTAAATTAATATTAAAAGAATTATATTTTCAAAAGTCATTTAATGTTAATAATAAAAAATATTTGATTAAACGTATCTAAAATTCTATCTAAATTTCTTAATTACAAACCAAATAGTATTTTTGTTTGGAGTAATAAATTAATATTTTAATGTTTGTTTAGGTGAGAAATTAGTATTTTAATGTTTGGTGAATCAATTGTACTTCTCCATCTTTGGCCATTCACTATAGCAGAAGTCTATCTTATTTTAGATTTAGCCAATCTAATGTGAGGTGTTTTTGACATAATTTAAACTAACTTTTCTATTTGACCAAACAAATGTGAATGCTATAAGGAATCACACTTTATTTATTATTTTGACACATTATTTTCAGAAATGATTTTTTCTTCCAATTAGGTAAATGTGGCAAATGTGCAAAGCACGTTAAACCACTACTAGTATAATATATATATTATATATATGCGCGTGGATCAGCCGTAAACGTAGCACAGCTCCTACCACGTTGGAGCATTGGCAATGGACTAGCCATTTGTCAATGCAAGTCCAAATTAAAGAGGAATGGGAGAAAAATCACTCACATCGGCCTAGCTAAATTAAACTAAATAGTTAAACCAGCTACAATAAAGTTTAGGACCTCTCCATATCTAGCGAGCTCCTGTAGATAGTCTATATAATTTTTTTATTATTTTTTTTCCTCCCGCTATTTTTTTTCCTCGATTTTATCCTGTCTTCATCTCGAAAACCCTCTCTTCTCCGAAACTCCCTTCTCTTATTTCGCCCCTTTCTTCTTCAACCCGTAACTTCTTCGTCCCTTTCTTCTTCAACCAGAGCCATTTTTTTTTTCTGCATCCCCAGCCTGTAGCGTCCCCTTCTCCAGCCCCATTCCAGCGGTCGCATTCTCTAGCTCTTGATGTCGTCTTCGTGGTCTCCAAGGTAAGCCCTTCTCTCCAGCGGTTGCCTTCTTCAAATCTACCACTACAAATCTTTAGATTCCCTATACAATATCTGCCACTACTGTTGTGCAATTTGGGTAAATGCTTTGCTATTTTTCTTTGTTTTGTTTGCAGGAAGATTTTTTTTATTCTGGTACTATCGATTTATTCTGGCTCTTCAGAATGGTTTCTATTTTCTTTTGGGATTGTGAAGAAACGGTAGTTTTTAAGGGTGGTTGTTGGATGTGATTTGGAATCTAAGAGCTCGAGTTTCTCCTGGCTTTTCAATTTAGTATCTGTGAATGCTAAATTTGTATCACATTGATGTACTTTTTTGAGTTTATTGATGCTTATCAACGGAGTAATGTTAAGTGAGGGATGCTGAATGAGGAGGTTGGCTACCCAGGGAGAAGAGAAGAGAAGAAACAATTTTTTTTTTCAAGGGAGGGGGTTCTGTACGAGTGAGGGATTGTTTTTTAGCCTTGTTGGTCATTTTTTGAGATGAAGTGAATCTAAACGAGCAATGTTTGTTTCTTCATATGGTTGATACACGATTTGGTTCTGCTCATTTTATCACAATATAGTTTTAGAATCCTCATCAGGTTATTCTAATTGACTCTTCAACATGTCAACTTTTACTTTTTTTTATTTTTTACTTTAATTTTTCCTTTCTCATTCACGGGGTCCATCAGGAAGTGCCTCAAAACCAGGAGATGAAGATTTTTTTTTTTTTGCTCGTCCCTTTAACATGTGCACGATGGCCTGTATCTGCCTTTCACTGGTATAGAGAAAGGGAATACTATTTTGTTGGGAATTAGTAAACAAATCAACCATGAGGAATTTAATAATGTGGTTCACTTTGAGATAAGGGAATTGACTTTGTTGGGTTTGTTCTAATTGTGAATGATTGGTGTATAATATGCTGCCATTTATATTGGATAGTCTTTAATATTAGCCAACCATTTACGATCTCAATAGTCAATATTTTGTTTGATAATTTTTCATAATACTATGTCTACCTTATAGATTCTTGAAGCCAAATTTATGCAAAGAAATTTATATTAGGGTGGCCAAGTGGCCGTGGATCTTCAGCTCTAGGTTGGTGTGGGAAATAAGTCTTATAGGCACAAAGATAGGGATATGTTTGCAGAAGTTGCAGAAAATAAATCCCGTGTTTCACTTCCTGCTGACTGGTTGAGTCAATAATTTCGAGTTGGGTTCTTGTTGGAAGGGTCAGGTTAAACCTCATTATGTATGAAATTAGTATTATTTTTTAGGCATCATTTTATTGACTTCCATTAATGACAAACTACCATGGCACCTCTTTTGCACATGATTGTTGTTCCTGTGTTTTTCATCTGTACAAACCTTCTTGTGCCAATTTAAAGAATACCAAAAGCAATTCTGTTATTCACACTAATACCCAACCTGGTGGAGGTTTCTGTGATTGAAAACCTTTCATTTATGTTACGTAGCAGATTTGAAGGGTGCAGATCTGTATAGATGGATAAATATTTTGGTAAAAGAGTTGTTGATGGGATTGTGGTCTCTAGAAAGGGATTTGGTCTTGTGCTGAGGGATAATATATGAATTGTCTTTGTAAAATATTTTTAAAAAAATATTATTAAAAATAATAATATTTTATTATTATTTACACTTTAAGATAACTAGTCTAATGTGGACTAACATTTTAGTTAGTCTATATTATGGCCAAAAGACAACATTCTAATTAAATTTTAGACTTGACAATAACCAATGCTCTTAGACTTCCCCCATATGGGCTTCGCTTTCCCACCTCTATATTGAAAACTCAGCAAAGAATCTCTTTTTTTCTCTCTTTCTTTGTTGGCAAATTGCGTTTTGCTTCTGTAGTTATGACCGTTTACTCAGGCTGCGGATTAAATTATTAAATTTAACCATTGGATTAGCCATTTACTCTTTATATAATAATAAAATATTAATAAATTTTTTATTTAATTTATCTGTATCACATTCTATAATTCTACAAATTTAATATTAATACTAATCAAATTCTAATTAAATTAATATTAAAAAAATTATATTTTCAAAAGTAATTTAATGTTAATAATAAAAAATATTTGATTAAATACATCTAAAATTCTATCTAAATTTCGTAATTACAAACCAAATAGTATTTTTGTTTGGAGTAAGAAACTAATATTTTAATGTTTGTTTAGAGTGAGAAATTAGTATTTTAATGTTTGGTGAATCAATTGTACTTCTCCATCTTTGGTCATCTACTATAGCAGAAGTCTATCTTATTTTAGATTTAGCCAATTTAATGTGAGGTATTTTTTACATCAATTATGTAAATTTTAATGAATTTTTTTATTTGACCAAATAAATGTGAATGCTATAAGCAATCACACTTTATTTATTATTTTGACACATTATTTTCAAGAATTATTTTTTCTTCTAATTAGACAAATATGGCAAACGTGCAAAGCACGTTAAACCACTAGTATAATATATATATCTTATATATAAGCAAGTAGGCGTCGTATAACTATTTTCTACCAATTTTGTCCCTCAATTATTATTTTTTTCCGTTTCTGTCCCTTAGATCTTACATTTATGAAATATGTCCCTTGGTAAATTTTTTTTTTCCGTTCCCCTTTTTCCACTGCTTCCACCGCTTCGTATAAGAATAATTTTTTCATCTGATTTCAACTGTTTTGCTGTTACCAGATTCTGATTTTCGTTTTTAGTGTTTTCCGCCGCTTGCACCGCTTTCTGCTACGTATAGAAATGATATTCATCTTCTTTATTTCCTACAGTTTGCTCTTATCAGATTCTGATTTTTTTTTTCCTGTTCACCACTTTCACCGCTTCGTAGAGTGGGTTTCATCTCTCTTCTCATCTCTTCATTTCCTACTATAAATAGAGTGCTCCCGTTTCAACTTTCACAAATTTGTTTCTTCGCTCTGGGTTCTAAATTTGCCTCTCAGCTCTCCAGTTTCACAGGTATGTCTTTTTATATTCATTATTCCTTTTTTTTTATGTTCATTATTCTGGACTAAATATTTCTGACTATTTCTTCAGTTATTTATTTATATGCAATAATTAATTATTAGAAATAAATATTTATTTATATGCAATAATTAATTGTTAGAAATAAATAAATAAATAAGAGTCGAAACGAAAGAACAACAATAAAAAGTTACATTAATATTTGGAATAAGAAATCTAAATTTAGTTGTAAATTTCGGAATCAACTAGGTATGCTTCAGTTTGTATTTGTGCTCAGTTAACTATGAACTTTTCTATGCTTCAATGAAATAGTACACATAATATCCCAGATATGTTAAAACGGCGTTGTTAGGGGCTGAGTTTTACATGTGAGAATTTGGGCTTTTGTTTTGTTTTTGTTTTTGTTTTTTTTTTTTTTCGGTTTTTTGGGCTTTAGATGTGAAAAATACGCAAGTGTTAAAAATAATTTCCAACTTAACTATTACTCAATAGTTTGATAAATGTATACCAATTGCCCATAAAATTGTAATAACAAAATGAAATCTTAAAAAATAATTTTTTTTCTAGTATTTTTTTCCCTTTAACTCATACTTGAATAACTAATCCAAATTACAATTTGTTCAAATTGTTTTTTGTAGTTATAATTTATAAAAAATTTATATTATAATTATATGATTAAGTTATTTAACACTTAGTAATGTACTTTCTAAGTTTAAAATTAACACGTTATTATAAATTTGTAATAAAAAATTAAATTCTTCAAAAAATAAATTTTATTTATTTTATGCATTTTTCTTACTTTACAGATTTGCTGCTTCCGTTCTTCATTTATTGTTCTTCAAGCTTGTTAGAGTTCAGCATGTTGGCTGAATGAATAGCCATGTAGGCACATAGATTTTTTGTGAAAATTAGAACATACTAAATGTGAATACTAACAAATAATAATTTCTTTGTTAATTTTAGATGTGAAGTGTATTTCGAGGTGTATGATATGGCTACATAGCTATTCATTCAGTAAACCTATTGAAGTCTGGTGTGAATAGGGATGGCGAAGACTAGGAGCAAAACCCATTCAGCTACTTTGATACCTAGGTTGGGATGCTCAGCCATTATAAAAGTCGGTCGTATACATCTCAAAGTTTTCATGTCAAGTTCATTTCCGTGCATTCATTTATCTATAGATTGATATTATTTGTGGTTTACTTGTATATGTCTGTGATAATCTGCTATATGCTAACTATTTACTTGTTAAGATTTCTTGAAATTTGACTGTGGTAATTTTCACTACTATTTTTTACCCGAAATAATAGAAGTTGCTACAGGCTTAGACAAGGACTTTAATGACCAAGCAGAAGAGCATAGCACCTCCGTCAGAGAGAATCATATCTAAGATGATTATGAGTTTGCCCAAGCTTTATATTAGAGCACTTTGAAACTATTGATGAAGCAATCACCGAGCTATTCCAGTTTATTGAAAAATTCAAATGGCTCAACAATCAGGATAAGGATCGGATTTTAGAAAAGTAAGTGAAACCCCAACCCTTTTGATGGACAAAAAAAAAAAAAGAAGAAAAATAGAAGGGAGGAGAAAATGGACTATGGGAATAGGAGTAAAAAAAAAAA
>QEOT01006122.1:12627-25216 GCA_003123785.1 Pterocarya stenoptera
CCCCCCCCCCCCCCCCCCCCCCCCAAAAAAAAAAAAAACCCAGAAAAGAAGCTGAAAGAGAGGTTAATTCTGACTGTCTACTCTCATCAACCAAATTTGCGCCTTGAAGCTATACATTCTACTTCTGTTGACCTGCCCACAAACGTTCTGAATGCTTTACTTGTGCTTTACTTGTGCAATGCATTCTTTTTTAATTTGAACAAAATGTCATCTATGCTTTACTATGCATCAAATCTCACTCCATTCTCTTTTTGTGTTACAGATTTTGAAAAGATAAAGTCTGCTAATTCAGTTTTGATTGTTGGAGGAGGGCCCACTGGTGTTGAACTTGCTGGTGAAATTGCTGTTGACTTTCCTGGTAAGAAGGTGATTCTGGTGCATCGGGGGACAAGATTGCTGGAATTTATTGGTCCCAAGGCTTCCCGGAGGGCACTGGAGTGGTTGGTTGCAAGGAAAGTTGAAGTGATCTTGAATCAATCTGTCGACTTGAACTCTTCATCAGATGGCATTTTCCAAACATCTGCTGGAGAAACTATCACAGTTGATTGCCATTTCCTCTGTACGGGTAAACCAGTGGGTTCATCTTGGATTAAAGAGACTATTTTAAGAGACAGCCTAGATATACATGGAAGGTTGATGGTTGATAAGCACTTAAGGGTCAGAGGTCGTAACAATATCTTTGCAATAGGAGATATCACTGATGTTAAAGTAAGCCCATCCAATCTTTTCTCAATGGTCTTGTTTGGTTGCAATTACTAAATTTTTTGTTAGTAAACCTGACACGAATTAAACAACTCAGTCATGAAAGGGTGGAGGGTGTAAGTTTTACATCTTTTGCATGGCAATATTAATTATTGATCCTACCCCGTAAAATTTCCCAAAGTGATGATGATTGTAATAAGAAGCTCTCAATTCTTCTCACCTCCATTTGTACCAAATGAGAATGAATCATATAATGCATGTACTTGCCGACTAGCAGGCTGCAAGAGTTTGTATTTGTTCCTTTTTGTAGCGTGCATGTCTGCTTTTAATCTCACGTCCATCAGGCAATTCCATGAGCATGGAAGTGTAATGGTGCCTTAAAAGGTTTGAAATAGACTTGCATTTAAATCCATTACTCTTTTATAATTGATTTGACAAGACAAGAAAAGTGACATTTTTTTTCTCTTCAACTAATTTATAACTGCATACTAGAGACATCTTTCAATGTGAGCTGCCTTTCTTTTTCTTTCTCATAGGCAATTCCATGAGCATGGAAGTGTAATGGTGCCTTAAAAGGTTTGAAATAGACTTGCATTTAAATCCATTACTCTTTTATAATTGATTTGACAAGACAAGAAAAGTGACATTTTTTTTCTCTTCAACTAATTTATAACTGCATACTAGAGACATCTTTCAATGTGAGCTGCCTTTCTTTTTCTTTCTCATAGGACTTTATTTAAGATAACTTTGTTCTGTACTCTGTTTGAGTTAATTTCTTCAGAAGTCACTGCCTTTATTTGTTGTGTCATTGGATCATGGTGAGCTGAGACTCTTTCAATTCGGTTGAGAGAGCTACCAAAAGAGTAAGGCAAAATAATATGAAAAAAATAAAAGGAAAACAATAGTGGGATTGATACAGATGTAATTTCGGTCCCTCTAGAGCTATGGGAAGGAGCATGAATCTCTCAGGGGTAGATTGGTTCGGCTGAGAAATACACCTCTTGTGTTTGTTTTGGTTGGAGGAGAATCCAATTATGTGAAGGAGTTGAAAGCAAAACATCAATCTCCTTTACTCCTTTCAATAGCTTGAGCTACTGGCAAACTTTGTAACTCCTGGAACCAGCCTTCCTTACATGGTAGCACTGAACTAAGTTTTATTGCAGTTCAATTATCAGTACCCTGCCCTGTTGTAGGTAACAATCAAGGTCATTTTTGCTAGAACAAACAGCCTTCCATGATTTAGTGTTTAAAAGGTTGGGTAGGAAGCTCCACCGTGCTTGCTGGTGTATTACTCTATTTTATATAATATCCATGAATTTCCATATTTTATAAAATAGAAATATCTGTTCTGAACTGTCTGATGCATTATGATTTATTATTCAGGAGCTCAAACAAGGATATCTGGCACAGAGCCATGCTCAATTGACTGCCAAGAATATAAAGAAGTTGATGATGGGAGGAAGCGAGAGCAAAATGGCTGCTTATAAGCCTGGTTCTGATATGGCACTTGTTTCACTTGGAAGGAAACAGGGAGTGGCACAATTTCCAATAATGACAATTAGCGGATGCATTCCCGGCTTGATCAAATCTGGAGACTTGTTTGTGGGGAAGACAAGGAAACAGCTTGGGCTAAAACCTTGATTTGACTAAAAGATGAGCTGAACTTGGGGGCACATTGTTATTTCTTTATGTTAATCAATTTATATTATTTTCGTTTGGAAATATTTGCTTTTCATTGAATAAAACAAGCACAAGAGTGTGGTTATAAGTAGTGGTATAGACATGTTGTATTTGATTAAATTCTCAATGACAGCAGGCAACTTCGATTGGAGTTAAATTCAAATTTGTGTGTATGATAGTACTTTTCTGCAGGCAGCAGTATATTTAGGTACTGTGTATGCGGTTCATCAGATTCTCATAACCATGGCAAGAAGATGGAGGGGCTCTGGATGTCGACTTTAAGAGTGATCCTCACAAAGATGAGCCGTTTAGTCAGAAAAACTTTAATGAATGTATCGGTTTATTGCATTTGGATAGTGAGGTATTCTCAGGTATTCTGTGAAAAGTAATGAAAAAGTAATAATAAAATATTGAATAATAATAAAAATAGGTAAAAAGTAATAATAAAATAATAAATACCTGAGTACCCAAGATTTTTAAATGATATCGAGTATTCGAGAGGTCAAAAACCAAAGAATAAAAGCTGAAGATCGAAAATTAACAAAACTGGCAAAGAGTATAAAATTACAAGACAATGAAGCCAAGATCAAAGCTCTAACTACAAATTGCCAAGTGCTAGGTGTATTTGCAAATTAAAAAGATCATAAATGAACCATCTAATGAAAATATCATAATTTTCTCACCCTGAAAATGATATATTGATAATTTCTTTTAAATTTTTATTTCAAATGAAGGTAATTATGTAAAATTAAAATTATTTTTAATAAAATATATAATTATTTGATTATAAAATAAGTTCTTAAGCGGTAATTTGTAGTAAGCACTTTCCACTTAAAAATTACTGACGGCTAGGAGTTTCAAAACTGAAAAGCCCGTTGAGAAATATTCAAAATGAAGGATATATAGGGGTTGGAATTCTCATATCCGCCTCGTTTCGTTTTTTTTTTTTTTTTTTTTACGATATTCCTCCATATTTGCAAACTCAGTGTCTGTAGAGAGAAAGAAACACAACAACTGTGTGTGTGTGTGAGAGAGAGAGAGAGAGAGAGAGAGATTGTGGTATTTAGGTTCGACGAGCTGGTGACGACTCACTGCAGACGTGCAACAGTTGTCTCCAAATGTTCCTGTCGTCGAGCTATGGAGGAGTTTGTTTGCAATAACTCTCAATGAAAACAACAAGAGATGGCCACAGGAGATGTTGTCCCCCTGCAACAGCAAGAGGTACTTCAGATTCCTTTTTTGAGTTCTCAATTCATCTATGTTTGTTTACTTTTTGATCCGTTGGTTTTATGTGAAATATACATTGATTTTGATTTCTTTCCCATCAATGGATTGAATATGCAATCAGATTTTATTTTATGATATGATTTAGTTTTGTTTTAGCTATTAGCTAAAGATTTCTTGAGAAATTCCATCTAGCAGATGAGATAGATAAAAGGTGCCCATTCCTTATACACATGCAATTACATGATATACGAAGCCTATATTAAAGCTCTGTCCAGCAAGTTCAATTTACGTATAAAACAGAGTCTTCAAGTTTAATTTGCTCATTCCACTGTTTATGCGAGGGATTGCTGAAATTTTTTTTGCTCTGGCTGTCGGAGTCCCGACTCTGTAGCAAAGAGAGAGAGAGAGCACTTATTCTTCTGCTTCTTCACACGTCCACTAGTCGATCTAATTCTTCATTCTTCTCAACTCTCTTATTTCATCGCCATAATTTCTGTAAAAGTTCTTGTAATTAATTATTATTTTCCAGGTTCAAATATCCCAGAAACGTATAGGTGTTCCCTCCCTCCCACCTTCCCTCCTTTTGTGATAATCCTTTTCTAGTTAATTCTTTTAGTTCAATCAGATTTCCCTTCAATTTTGCACATATTTTTTGTTCATTCAGTAGGATTGTACTCAGTAATGTAGTGGCATTTTGTCACTGTTTTTATTTGTTTGTATGGATGTTTTCTTTTTGCACAAAACACTCGATCCATATCTGCGATACTTTTCTAAATAGTTATTTTTTCTATTTTGAATCAGTGGGAAGCATGAGTCGCTACATGACGCTAAAATAAATATACGAGTAAAAGTCGAAAATGGATGCTATGTAACTTTCATTTTGAATTCTTTCAAAAGTTCCAAACTCCTGAGGATTCTTTTGTAAGGAAATCGAGTAATTTTTCGGAGTGTTTGGAGCTTTCATTTGCTGCAGTCATGAATGTTGAACAAAATCCTTCTATAATACAGGGAAATCGACTAATATTTATTAATTGTTTGTTTTTGTTATAATCCGGGGAATATTTATATCATAAACATAAAAACCCAAAATTTTTCCTTCATTTTTCTCTAAAAAATTCTTCTAAATTAAATAAACTAGACAATGGCAACAATTTTCTTAACTCAAGCAAATTCACTTATGCCACCTGGTACTTATTTCACATTTTTCTTATAATCTTCTCACATGTCATATATTTTAATTGTCACAACTATCAAGTATCTGGAAAAACAAAAATGGTGGATATACTGGTGAGTTAATCTACTCAATAAACTGCAAGTCTATACTAATGTGTAAATATGAACCAGTTGCATAATGCAGAAACAAACAGTTCTAAATAATATAAGTAATATTTTCAAAAGCATTTCATTAAAATAATATATACAAAAAACCTTATGCACAAGTATAATTGAAACAACATAACAAAGATCATGTTTATCCTCGTGACGTGATTGTGCATATATGCATATAGCCAAGTAGAAACAGAGATCAATTTGCCAACAAAATGAGTACACTAAAAGCAAAAGTCATGTTTACCCTCATGGCAAGGTTGTACATTCTACTGATAGATAAGCATAACATAAACCACTATGTCACTAAAATGATTGCACTCAAAACATGCCACCATTTTATCCCGTGGCAGGATTGCGCATTTTGTGAATAGTCAAGCAGAACATAATTCACTTTGTCACCAAAGCAATTTCACTCAAAATAGAGCCCACCATTACACACCAGTTGTGAGGTAAAAAATCAAAGGTCACAATTTTACCCTCGTGGCAAGGCCAAAAATCAGAGACAATAGTTTTACACTTTTGGTATGGTCAGAAATTGGAGGCCACAATTAAAACCCACGGTAGGGCCCATATTCAAAGCATGTCGTTTGCCTCGTGGTCTTAAGATACAATGTAATAACGGAATAGTATACTGATCAGATAATATCATATAATCGGATAAAATACTTCCGACTTCATATTCACAATTTATACAGTAGAGAAATATAATACAAAAATTTGTTCACATCTACACCATTCATGATAAAATATCATATTTCAAAGTTCAGATACATGAACTAGTGTAGAAAATGACCGAAACTGTTTTCATCACAAAATACACAATTGTTCACAAAATCACTTCACTCAGATCTAGGCAAAGTCCATCGTAGGAGCACAACTTACATGAACTTTTTAATATCTCTGAATTTCCTCACAACAGTGCCTAGCAAATATCAATTGACACCTAAACATGATTACTGTGATCTTGAGTTAATAGAGTTTAACATTGTTTTTAATAAATAAATAAGATCATACCTAAAGTCCAATCAAATCTCCAGTGACCCATAATACACTAAATACACAAATCATTTATACAGTGTGTATCTTCACTTAACCCAAACGGAACGTACTAACCATTGTAAAAACCAAACCTCTCCTTATATTACACGTAAGTGACTTCTTTAACTAAATCGCATAACCAACTCATTAAAAATATAATTAATTATAATTATATTTGTGATGTTAATGGTTACTCATCGTGGGATGCTAGAGTATCTATCATTGTATATAATATATTAATTAATTGATACTTTAATAGCATATTAGTAATTGTATATTTAATATTTAATATTATCAATGATTTAAATTAGATGAAAATGATATAATTAACTTATACAATTATTATATAAAATATTATATATAAAATATTTTAAAATATATAATTATGTTCGGTTTGTTTGATCCAGGGTGAAAAAATCTCATTTCGAGACTGGATCAAAAATAAAAAATTCTCAAATAGTGAGATCGAAACTATCCGATTTCTCTACCAATTTGATCTAGACTGACCAAAACTGTTAGATTTGGTTGAATTTTTTGAAAATCTTATAAGAAATATACTTATCACCCTCATATCATACATAATTTTTTTTTATTAAATATGTAGTATCTAGATGATGAGTAATAGAATTCAATTAATTTAGATATAATAAAACTAAAAACAATTTAATTTAAATAAATAAATAAATATGATGTATATAGATGATAAAAAAGAACTCATCTTACGATATTGTTGGATTGTTTAAAAAAAAAAAAGCGCAGGTTGGCGTTGTTGACGTCATTTCTCTAGTTTTTAAAAAGGGATATGCTAGTCCTCCTGCTCCGCTGGAAGTTATCGTTGTCATTTGTTTTTTTTGACATTTTATAGTTAAGGTAGTATGTTTTAATAATATTATAAATTTTTTAAAGATAAATATTTGAAAATGTTAAAAAGATTTATATAAAAAAAATATTAAAATAACTAACGAGAACTAATAGTAACTATAGTGTTGTTTTAAAAATTAGACAAATGATATTTTTATTATTGATTCTCACAGTTCGGTATTATTATTAAAATTTTTTAATTTTAATTTTATTTAATAATTAAAAAAATATTTTTTTAATAATATTATGATTTTTTTATTTATTAAAAATATAAAAATATATAAAAAAAAAAAAATCGATCATGCCTAACGGTAACTGAAGCGAGAGCTCGAGCGGTGGACATGGCATCTCCTTTTAAAAGAGGCGAGAGCGGAAAGTCCAAGCTGTCAACCACTAGCAGCACTCTCTCTCCAGTCTCCAACCAATCAAGTTCCAAAACCACCGAACTTCTCCCAATCGCTTCCTTCGTTTTTGTCAACAAAAATCCTCCATCCATCCCTCTGGTTTTTCCATAGTAGCAGAAGAAGATTTGACGAAGATGAAGAAGATCTTCGGCGTCAAGAAAGATAAAGAGCCCCCTCCTTCCATTAATGACGCCACCGAAAGGGTTCCTACTCTCTCTCTCTCTCTCTCTCTCTCTCTCACACACACACTATGTTTTCTTTGTTGTTGTTTATTATTATTATTATTATTATCATGGTTAACTGGACAAGCTTTGTGCTTTTATTTGTTTAATTATCGATCTCATTCCCGTTTGGTTACGGAGTAATGGTTGGAAATTAGGGTAAAGAAACTCCGGGTTCTGATTTGTTATTTCTTTTCCAGGGTTTTTCTAGTTGAGTTTTTCCTTCTCGTCCTTTTTTTCCCCGGGGAGGGGGAGAGTTAAAACTGGGGAGCATGATAAGACTTGATTTTTATGCTGCATTGCCTTTTCCTTGTGATTTTCAGCTACGGAATATACGACTTTTTATACCTTTTTTAATCCTTTCATTCTTCGATGTATTCTTGAGTGCTGGATCTGTGTAAGGACTAGTCTTGGAACTTGTTTCTGATTTCAGAACACTTTATTACTCAAGCTTGCCGATGCATTACTAATATATTGTTGCGGGGTGATAATATTCCTACTTCTGAGTTTACGTGAAGGGCGTTTTTGGCGAATGTGGTATGAAACTGCTCATGATTGGGTAACTGCACAAGTTTTGATTAACGGAATTGGTAGTCAGGTTGTTTTGTCGTCTTTAGTGGATCTGGTTTCTTCCTGCAGTAGGATGCATGCTCAAATTGAGTTAAACGTATGGGTGCTAACAAATCACGACTGTGTAGTGGAAATTCATATTATGGTGGTAATACTTTTATTTTCCAAACACCTGTTTGGCTGCTGGGAGGTTTATTTATATGCTTAACTTTATTGCTTGCTTCGGATGATGTTTGCTGGAAATTTCTTGCCTGGTTATTTCCTTCTTAGATATTCAATCTTTCTGGTCTTTCTAAGTGGGTGTTTCACTTGGACTAATGCCTAAATCTCATTCTTTCACAGATCAGTAAAAGGGGTGAAACAGTGGATGAAAAGATAAAAAAGCTTGATGCTGAACTTAGTAGATACAAAGAACAGATTAAAAAAACAAGACCTGGTCCTGCTCAAGAAGCTATTAAAGCTCGAGCCATGAGGATTCTCAAGCAAAAGCGAATGTTGGTGCCTCTTCTGATGTTATTACCTTTTTATTGCAGTTTTATTGGTAGAGATAGCATTATGTGTGCTATTATTTATTTGCAACAGTTCCTCAAGAAAGATATATGTAATAGAGTGGCAGAATACTTGCCATTTTTTTTTTTATCCTCTCTTTTTGTGTCTTTTACTGATATTAATTGCAGTGTGTGGTACCCGCTTCAATTCTAAAGCTTCCCACTTCTTGCAGAGTTCATATTAGACTATCTTATTGGTTAAAGACATTATTGCATGAAAAAGTCAGTCCTTTTTTATTAATTTATGAATGGGTAAAGTCGGTATTGATATAGTCAGGGTGAAGACAGATCTTTTTGGTATAGAAGTAATTTACTTGGTTGAGTATGAATACTATACACTTGGCTACTACCCTGTATTTACCTCCATAGTTTATCCAATCGACTAAGTTTGTGGACAGGTATGAAGGACAACGGGATATGCTGTACAATCAGACATTCAATCTTGATCAAGTTGCCTTTGCTGCTGAGGGAATCAAAGATGCTCAGCAAACTGTATGTTCTAAGGAGCTTTCATTCTTTTCTTTTTATTATACAAATTGACCTTAACAAACCCTTTTACTATAGCCATCTGTTGGGCTTGACTGAACCACTGGTTATGGGATTGTTCAGTAGAAAGTATGTTATGCCTTTGAATGGCCTTTTGAGAATGTACTTAAAAATTTAGTGTTTCGTAGGCTGACTTGAGCTTAAGATTTGTGAATGGTAAACTTCCCTGCCTTGGAGAGGTTCCCCGGCATAAAAAAAAAAAAGATTTGTGAATGGTAAAATTGCACATCATCCTTTGCCTAAGAAAAGGCAACTGGATGTTAGGATCGTTATCTGTTAATTTGCAACTATGTTTGATCCATTGCCCACACTAGTGCAACACATTGCCATGGAACGGGATACACTGGATATTGAATGTGTTCTGTATATGCTGTGGTGCAATTTATATTGTTAGATGCATGTAAAATGTTTCTTAGCTTCTCTGTTTATGACATGGGTTTAGAGAATAATCAACTTAAACTAGGTTTCTAGTATCAATTTGCTATGTTTTTTGAAGTAGAAGATTCAATGTATATGCTGCGTCCAGTTTGGTTGTGCTGGGGTTGTGTTATATTCACCTTCAAACATTTGTTTTCTTGGTAGCGCCCCAAGGGGCAAGGTTCAAGTCAGTTCAGGCGGAGCTTAATCTGTAACCTGATTGGAACCTGCTGCCTACCTCATGAGAGGTAGGGGAAGAACCATTTATCATTAGGGAGGGATTCTTCAAAAATATATGAGTTATCTAAGCTCTAGACTTTGACACTCTTTCCTCATCCATTCAGATTATAAGAAATGCCCCAGGGCATGTTTGCAAACCAGATTGCAATGTTAATTATGTATTTTGTTACAATTTGCTCCTTTTTTCCTTTCTCTACAGATGTCAGCTTTGAAATCTGCAAACCAGGAGTTGAAAGGAATGATGAAAACAGTGAAGATCCAAGAAATTGATGTATGTAATCTTATGATATCTTCTTTCCCTATTCAGTTCTATTTCTGCCTTTGTGAATTTCTGGTGCTGAACAGATCCTTTTTATTATCTACAGAACTTACAAGATGAGATGACGGACCTAATGGATGTGAGTAATGAAATTCAAGAGACCCTGGGTAGAAGCTATAATGTGCCGGATGACATTGATGAGGAAGACCTTATGGGTGGTAAGCTTTTATGTTATTTAATGGCTCAAACATCGAGGGAAATATTCTTTAGGATTGTTTTTGGATGTTATAGACTGTTTCTGATATCAATTTGCACATTGACTATATTATTAGTTGTTGGAACTTGGAAGTGCTAAATTCTGGTAGTGTCGAAAGCTTTCTGAATAATGTGTCCACAGGACGGATTGTAGGTATTCTGATCATTCATTGGTAGCCTTAAGTAGCATGTCTGAGCAATATTGCAATGGAAACAATATGCAGTCTCATTCAATAGATTGGTACATTGCTGTTCCTCACCATGTTTTCTATGGAAAAGCTCCCTATATATAAGAGAAAAGGAGAGGAGGGTGAGGATCAGCAGGCGTAATACTTCCCTGCATTTTGTGTATGTATTCAATTCTAACTAATTTTTTTGGTGCAGAGCTTGATGCTTTGGAAGCGGACATGGGAATGGAAACTGAAGCTGATGGGGTGCCCTCTTATCTTCAACCCGATAAAGAACCTGATTTGGATGCAGAGCTCAACTTGCCTTCAGCACCCTCTGGACAAGCTGTGCCAGCTGGCAGATCCAATGCCCAGGTAAAATCCACTGAAAATGAAAAAAAAATAATAATCTTCACATTTTTCGATGGCACTTGGACACTTGATGACTGCATCTACATATGTCAGAAAAGCTAGACTCTTATATGTTTTCAAATTTCCATTTTCTTCCCATCAAGAAAACTCACAGTGGCAACTAGAACTTTGCACAGTTGACTGTATTTGTTGCATGTTAAACGGATTCTGTCTCATTAATTCTTCTTGCAAACCTTGATTCTGACAGGCTCATGACGAACTGGGTTTACCTGCTGTCCCTCGTGCCTCCATTCGTGGTTAGGAATTATTACTGTCTATCCGAGACTCTGTTGGGTGTAGATTTATTTTTTTGATAGAAGCTGGATAGAACAAGCTCTCTCGTCCGTTAACATTGTGCAGAACTGAAACTTTTGATTGATATGGTGCTTTATCTTTTTTGTGGCCTTTTCCCGCGGATTGGATGGATTTTCATTATAAACACGAAGTAACTTGTAAGGAGAAGAAGAAGAAGAGGAGAGAAGGAAACGGGGTGTTCAATTCATAGATAAGCGATATGCTGAAGTCACAAAGTAATTATATTGCCCTTTTGTTTCGACTTAATGTATATTTTGATGCTGCAATTAAAGAATCATAAATGCCACTTAATTTTAAAAGAAGATAACAGAGAAAAATGAATATGAGAGAGAGAGTAAGGAGATAAGATTAACCTCTTTACTTCTTGATGTTGCAGAGAAAAAATGTGTTCACAAAGATTGGTGTATTTTTTTGGGTATGGAAGATGGAATTAAATGAATATATAGAACTTATACATCTAAAGCAATTTGAAGATTTTAAAACATTTCTATACAAAATTTCATACCACGACTGAATAGTAATAAAAAAGTAATGACAAAATATTGAATAGTAGTGAAAAGTAGGTGAAAAATAATAATAAAATAATAAATAGTAATATAGTATTTTTAGAATACTCCACTATCCAAACTAGTCCTAAGCCACTGACTTGAAGTCTAAGCCAAACACAATTTAAGTTTCTTTTTACTGCATAGTAGGCTAAGTTTGTTATATAGGGCATTTTAATTTAAAAACCTGTATCAATTTAATTATATAAAAGCCAAGTTTAAACATACTAACTTGGCATTCATCCTGCGTTAATAAGCTTAACATACCTTATGCCGGTCGGTTTCAAACTTTCAGCAACAAACCATTTTGATCCAATACAATATTTATATCCAAAGTTTGTCGACACGCTTCAAAACAAATGACCAATTGGTGCAATGGTACAAATCAGAGAGACAAATGCGAAGCAGTGCTTCTTTGACCTTTCGAACCCGTAAATAACACATAAAGCAGTCACAATCATAAACACAAGGACAAAACACAAAAATCCAAATAAGTAAATATATAAAAATATAACAAACCTGATAAGATGCAAAAATAGAAATAATGGCATCCACAAGAGAAAGAAACACATTCAAACACACAAGACCCTTGGAAAGCAAGACACTTCTCTCAATGCAAACATGGGAATGAAAGGAGTGTTTGCTGGCAATTTTTTTCGATCTAATCGGTAAAGTGTACAATTGGAAATCCAAGTTCTTTTCAGGGTAACTTTCATGACAGTTCAGTTTGGCTGATTTTATATGCTTTTGATTCAGGAATTTCCCAAAAGTTCCAAAAACACCATAACTACAGAAGAAAATCTTGAAATTTGGATAAGTTTGGGGTGTTTGTGGAAAGAAAATGTCAAGGGTTG
>QEOT01006122.1:31278-43621 GCA_003123785.1 Pterocarya stenoptera
TCTATTGATTTAAATACAGATTACGAAGATTAATAAAATATATCCAAGACATCGCATCAACCTACTACGTCTGTTTCTGAAAAGAATAATGCTAGACCACCGCTTGACGGCTCTCGCTGGGTTCTATACGTGTTTTTTTTATGTGTTTCTTATATAAATTTTTTTAATAATTTTAAATATTTTAAAAAATAAAAAAATTTACAACATTATTAAAAAATACTCTTTATTCATGAGGTAAAATAAAAAATATTTTTTTAATGAATTTTTATTTATTTTCTAATTAAAGAAGTATTTTTTTAATGATATTCTAAATTTATTTTATTTTTTTTAAAATATTAAAAAATCTATAACATAAAGAACTTTAAAAAAAAAAAGGTAAAAAAAATATGCTAAAGCCAGTAAGAGCTTCCAGCGAAAGCCCCAGCGGTGGCTCTATCATTGTCCTTGTAAAAATATTTTTATCCAATCTCTTTACATGTTAAAGTTGGTTCTGTTTCTTACACAAAATTTTTATTTCATCTCATTTCAATTATTTTAATTTTTTTAAATTTTCATATAAAAATATAATAAATAATTTAATTTTTTTAAAATTTTAAAATAAAAATAATACTAAAAAATATATTCTAATAACATTTTATTCAATTATTATTCAAAACATCCTATCTCATCTCATCTAAACTATATATTCAAATCCAACATAAAAGTTTAAAAAGATTAATAAAATAAGGGTTTTACTACACAACCTCCACTACGTTCCACATTTTTTTAAATTTTTTAATATTTATTTATTTTTTAAAATTTTATTCTTTTTAAACTATTTCAAATTTCCTATTCACTATTCATATAAAAAATATTTGATAAAAAAATAAAAAAAAAATAAAAAATATAGAATGTAAATAAATAGTAAAAAATTATAAACAATTTTTAATAAAATAAATCCAAGACATCACATTAACCTGCTCTTTTTTATAATTATTTTTATATAATCTCTTCTCTTTATACGTTAACAATTAAATCTAAGACATCACATCAACCTACTTATCTTTCTGTAATTATTTATTTTTATAAAAAAAAAATAAAGTTTTACAACTAAATTAGAGCTGCGTGTCGTGTCTCCCTCTATGATCTGCTGTACATGGAAACCATTGACTACACAATATTCTGTAATTATTATGTACAGTTGAGACGAGCACGACATTTCATTTGAAACTGATATAAAAAATTCTTTTTTTCAGTCATTATTTTTTATTTTATACTATATATTCTATTAAAAGTAATCACATGTCTTATAAAAATATTTTTACATTCTATAAAAAATTATAAATAAAATATAAAAATAAATAACGACTATGAATAAAAAATTTCTTGCATATAATATAATAGATATATATATATATATATAAAATATCCTTCGGTTACACGCCACTACCTTTTCATTGCCAAGACAAAATATTACTGTTTTCCATGGATCAACTGACATGTCAATAATGCTGCACTGTTCACATGTCCTTTTTTCTCCCAGCATGTTTTCCCCGTGCGCCAAATGCTCTTTCATGAAAAGTGGATGACGCAATATTTAACAATTATAAATGATTTAAATAACATGACATAATGTGATAAAATAAAAAGTTTTACGTATCCATATTTCGAAATTATCTACCAATTACTCATCTTTTCTTTTCGACCACCTTGTAAAACATTGTTTGGTTTAAACTATAAAGAAGTGAAGAAAGATCTTTGTCCCAACTATTTGGCTCTTACATCTTTTCTGCTGTGGAAGCAACTTTACATGCATGTGGAACTTTTCTGGTGAAACCAGAGTTCACAAAACCTGGGTTTTGTATCAGTAAGTAAAAGAATAACCATGTAGTTAATCAATGAAAGAAATGGGTATAAGGTTCCAGTGATGCTGGCTGGCTTAATCAGAAAGCACTAGTCAATGCATTCAACAATTAGGAACAATAAAATTCTTGTTTGCCGAACAAGAAAATAATAATTGGGAACAGATTATGGTGCGAGACTTTCAAACCCTGTTCTTGATAGCACAATGATGCCCTGAGCATTCAAGGAAGACACCTTTCAGAAGGATGATTTTAGTCATGAAGAGAAAATGTAAAACATCCCGGCATTACGAGATTCCTTGAACGCTCCAATGTATTCTCTAGCTTTGTACGAGTCCAAAGATAATCTATAAAAGATCGTCTCACTTTCCACTTACATGATAAAGATTAGTTGCCAGAACATAAAAGTACTACATGTCATCTGAAGACTACAGTTTAGGAGTGAGACTGAAAGAAATTGCTCTAAAAAGAACATGTTGTAGCTTTGGATGGATCAGCTTCGAACATGTTGGGGATGGATCAGCTTCGGCAATAACTTTCAGAGTGCACAAATATAAAAGTCATAATTCAGTATTTTTAGATTCAACTAATGTTAAGTTTTCCCATATCTAACATCTGCCACGCAGCCTCTGATCTAGATCCCTCAGCAGCAGGACTGGACCCAAAATATGAGCTGACCTTGCTATTTGGAGATTTTGCAAAACCAATTTTAACTCTCTCCAGTTCTTTCTTCAGAGACTGATATTGACCTGTAACAATAAAGATAGGCATAGCATTCAAAAAAAGAAACACAGATAATATTCATTAAAAAGATGCATCCCATAATTTTGGTCAACTAAGTGAGGTTTGGATAGTGAGTTGAGATGAGATGAAAGTTAAAAGTTAAATAAAGTATTATTAAAATATTATTTTTTAATATTATTATTGTTTTGAAATTTGACAAAACTGAATTGTTTCTTGTATTTTGTGTGGAAATTTAAAAAAGTTATAATGATAAGATGAGATGAGTTGAANAGACCCACCCCTGCAGAGTAAATCCCGGTCCCGTGCACCACACTCTTGAAAGGTCAGATATACTCTCATTATCATTTAAAATAATAAAGGTTCACATTATATTGGGTTTTTTCAGACCATCCTTTAGTTTCCGACTTGCCCTTAGGAATCAGTGAAAAGATATAACAACTTACGTTCCATGATTAATTTGTCTTGCTGCAATCTGGCCACCTGCTGCTTTAATTTGTAGTTTTCCATGGACAGAGCAGCACGCTGCTGAAGAAGAGCAGCAACTCTGACTCCCAAATCTGATTCCAAAGTCTGGACAATGAGGCAAAACATATGAACTTCCAATAGCTTCTATGAAGACAGAATTCATAAAAAAGGATACAGAACAGGAAAAAAAAAATACTAAGCATGACTTACATGATGCATGGGAAGCATAATTAATAACAGAAAAAAATGCATTGGTTGAAATGTCACAGAGCAATAATGCCACAAGATTCACAATGAAAATTTGTGGACATGTGCAAAGCTTTAGATTGCAGAATAATCAAATATTGATGAGCGAGGGCAACATAATAACAACTGTGAAAGAGGTGTCTGTGGAGAATATGTATAGAGATATATACTTTTTGCGACTTTTGGCTAAAAGACACCGACATATATATTATCCAGCGTGGCATAATTTACCAGAGAGGTTCAGGTAAGCTTGGTGACATATATCATTGATTTTTTTAATAATGAGAGAATCTTTTCCATGCTACCCCCAACAAAGAAAGATCCGATCATATCTTGATGAAGCAGCAGATAGTTCAATATCATCTCATATTTTTGTCCCAATGATTACCTGCAAAACATCTACAGTTCTTTCCAGTTCAGCAATATACTGGAGTTTACGAACCCTTGAACGCTGCCCAGAGTGCCTGTAAGATGTCATCCAACGAAATTTAAAAAAGAGCACTAATACATTAGCAAATGAATGGCCATAGGCTCATATATAAAGATATCTTAGTTTGAATGTCAAGATTCTTGGATTTTGTAATCCAAGTATATGGGAACTGTTGGGGAAATTTATCTGTATATAGTCAGGCAAATATAATGTGACAGCAGCACATGTTTACGCTGGCAGTATAGAACCTCCCTAAATATACATATTTGGTAGGAATGATTTCGTCCCTAAATCAACATTCCAAAATCCAGGATATTTCATACATACATCTGAAGAAACTTTCTCCAAGGAAAAGAACAAATTTCATCCTGGCAGGGCATTTTGATGCTGCCATGCTAGTAATTGAAGATCAAAACCATTATAGGGATATAGTAAATAAAATTACAAAGTGTCAGAGATATATATGAAACAGTACAACCACAGCAAGGCATCACCCCTGCGAAAATACAAAAAATAAACATGTACAAACTTGCCTAATTAACATTGTTTAAGAAAACATCGGTATGTCTCTATATCATCGTATAGGTGATTTTTTTTTTTTTTATTTATAAAAAAAAAATTCGCCTATTCGATCCATTTTTCCCCAACTTCAGGTAACTTTGTCAAATGTATTTGGCACACGAGAGTGCAACTTTTGTTCTTTTTTCCCTAGAAACTCTATTCCCAATTTAGAGCACTGGCACCTGAGTTATTACAAGAAAGGACATATTTGATCATGTAGACACGCGAAGGCCTTAGAATCTTTCATAGCATTGTTCTCTTAGCATTTGGACCATTTAGCTTTATTTTTTGTTTCTTTGGTTTATAATTGGAAAGACAAATAAGGTGCAGGAAGGTTATCCGTTACCTGCACACCATGCATTTCAACAGAATTTAAGCAAGTTAATAAAAGCAAGATGTTGAAAATAACTACAACTACCAGAAGTGTCCAGATCATCACAATGACATGCACATACACCACAAACAATTCTATTATCACAAATTTTCCCATGACAATAACATACTAATTAAACCAAATACAGTTAACCACTTCCTTGTGAATTTTGAAGAATATATGCTTAAGACATGCCTATGATGGAATTCAACAAGTGGGTTCAGGTTCTAACCGTTTTGAATCCTTTTTCTCTGTGTTCAGCCCGACAATTGAATGATAATCATCTCCTTTCAAATCAGAGTGAGCACTTGCAGAAATGTGAAGATTCCCATCTACATAATGCATAGAATCCTGGGAATCATATTCTGACAATGCTGAAACTAAGGCATTCTCTACAGAGGTTAAATTGCTTTTTCGCCGAGGGGAATTAGGACCATAGGTACAAGCTGACTCCAAACCATTACAAGTCTCATTAACAACTGAGTTCTCAGCATCTTTACTTGGGGTCAGACTTGGAAATGCGTCTGCAAGAGCATCCAAAAGTGCAATAGAGTCGCTAACTGATCGGCGATGTGACATTCCTTTGGAGTTTGAGTCTGCCTCACTTAACAAGTCATCAAGCCATGCTGGCTGCTCTTCTAGGATGGAGCTTTGGGAGGAAGACTTATGGTGCAGCGAGTATGATTCAGTGATGTGCAAGGGTTGAAAGACAGAGTCATGAAGTGGGCCAGCAATGGGTTTCTTTTGAATTGGGCAGCGTGGAGGGAGGTGAGCTTGCCTTGACATAGTGAAGATTCACAGGGTGCAAGTCAGCTACTAATTATTTACCATGATTAAGCTTCTTTCTGTCTCTTTTATGACCAAAACAGGAGACAACATTTTCCTCCCCCTATGAGCTTAATTCCATGTTTCTGCCACCAATCTAACCTTAACTTGAAAACTTTACCAGAGGAAAAAAGATCATAAACTTGGAGAAACAAAAACAAAACAAAAGGGACAGAACCAATAAACTGAAGGGAAAAAATGTTTATAGAATAACCTTAAGAAAACAATAAACTTTTCCGCAACATTAAACGTACAAAAAATGTTCTCCAGAACTTTCAATTAGAGTACCCACTTGAAGTTTCTTATCCCCTCTCTTTCTTTCTTTCTTTTTTTCCCTCTTTTCCTATTGTTCGCAATTAAAAACATGTTCAAAAGTTTTCTCTTTTCATTCAATTCTTTGGCCATTGGTTTTCCTTTGTTCCACAATCAAACCTCTCATGTACACTCAGAACTCTCGATTCTTTTTCTTTGATTCACTTTATTAGCAATCAAACATAAGTTTAAGATATACTTCATAAATTCTGCAAAGAAAAAAGAGTATCGTGATACCATGGTACAGGGGAGAGAAGCCACATTGAACATATAATAGAAAAATTAAGAATAAATCATTTAACTTTATAATCAATGCAACAGTTACACTATTCAATGAGAATCAAATCCACCAGAGACAAAACGGAAGGGAAAAGGAAAAAAAAAACACTCACGCACAAAAGATCCAAATTTTAGAGGGAAAATGAAAACTTTAAGAGGAACTCTGCAGTATGAAATCCAGACCAAGAAGCTCCAAACCAAAAACCCACAACCAAATCAACTCTTTAAACGAAGAAAAGGAAGCAACAAATTCTCGAATCCACTGTTTCGGAGTCTTTATGTTCTTCCGAGGAGCTTTGGCTTACCTTTCCTTTCCTCTTTATTTCCTCAGTTTTACAAAGAGGGAGAGATATGACAATGAGGGAGTAGGTGGAGTATAATAAACGTGCACCACTGATCCTTGGGAAAATGAATCCTGGGTCTGCGACCAGACTCTCTCTCTCTCTCTCTCTCTCTCTCTGTGAGAGAGTATCATGTACAGAGACGCTCCCACTTGCTGGGTTTCAGAAGGATGTAAGTGTACGGATAGTGGTGGGTTGGCATTGGGTATGGTTCAAGTTTTTAGCATTTGTCATCCTTCACTTTCTGTCTTAAAAGTACTGACAATAATTAAAGTAAAGCAATGTACATTATGCAGTTCATAATCTTTTCTCCTAATATTCTAATTCATTTAATCTCTTTTATTGCTTATTTGGGTATTTATATATATATGTATATAAAGTAAAGAAATAGAGGATTGAGGTACCACGATTAATTTGTTTGGTGTAATAAACATTAAACAACTCTGTGCTTAGAATATCTCTGATTTTCTGTCTTCCCTTCTCTTTTTTTGTGAGCTTTCTTTCTTCAAAAGAAAAGTTCTATGAATAGAGAACCAAACAAGGGAGCATAGAAAGCTCTGAAATTTGCTAGAATTCTCTTTTCATCACTCCACTCAATTCTTTTCCAGCAGAACAAAGAGTTTAGGGAAAAAAATCGTCAAAATAATCTAACTTTCAATTCAATTATCAAAACATTTTACATCAACTTTTGTAACAAATAAAAAACAAAAAAAAAATCACAAAATTAAAAAAGATTTAAAAAAATTCCTTCCCCAACATATTTCAATATGTTTATTTTTAAAAATAAAGACTTGTTTATTTTCTTAGATGAGAAAAAATCAATCATAATTATGCCAAAAACAAAACTATCAACTTGCATAAAAGGATGGCAACTTTCATACGGTAAAGAGTGTAAAGATCATGTGTCGGCATGGACAAATGTTCTTGATTCCAAAATTAAAATTTCTGAAAAATTAAAGTTTTCATGTTCTTATTTTCAAAATGTCATGTTAAAACTATTGTTTAAGATAAGATGTTAGAAGTTTCTCAAATTATTTATAAATCATGGTAAAATAATGTATGAATATTAGTGAATAATTTATTAATAGTACTGAACTATTTGTAAAAAAATAGTGAAATATTCTAAGATTATATCAGCAGCCAAACACTGTTTAAATCTCAGTTGATCATCATTTTAAAAAGCTTATTGTCTTGTTGTCCCTCGCCATTTCTTAAACTTATGATTGGCAACGACATCTAAAAGTCCACAAATCTTAGTATATAAGATTTCATTATCAAACTTTTGGGGGGTGTTTGGTGTGTGCTACAAGTTGCCAAGTTGAACTACCTTCTACAACTTGGTTTAAAGTTAATAAAACACCTTATTAATTATTTCATATTTATAAAGTCGTTTGGATTCATAAATTATTTCAACTCATCTTATTTTTATTATTATAATTTTTTGTAAATTCTCACACAAAATATAATAAAAATTTTATTTTTTAAAATTTTAAAAAATAATAATATTAAAAAAAATATTTTAAAAATATTTTATTCTACTATTTACAAACCATCTCAAATTTTTTATAAACATTACGTCAACTTCTGTGCAGGAAATCAATACCCAATTGGCCCCGGTGACTTTATCATCACCACGATTGAAAGCTCAATTGACTCTTGGCCCAATTAAATTCACAAACGTCTGAAAAATGCTACTGCAAATTCAGAAGAAAATATTGAAAATACAGTTTGAGTCAGAGGTACAAAGAAATTTGATAAATATACAAGTTATTAAGTTTACTTTACCATAAAAATAAATTTTATAATTTACATGATATCTCTGAATTCTTACTAGAAATGTCAAAATCCTCGTATTATTATCCATGGTATGTACCGTTCATTTATCTACATCCCTTCAATTTATATATTTCACCTGTACAAATATCTCTCAAAAATAAATTTATAAACTAACGATATATTCAATTTATATAAAATTATTTTTATTATAAAATAATATAACTTATATATCATATAAAATTTTATCAGTTTATATATTTAATTTTATAAAATCTATAGGACTAAAGTACGACTTGTGTGAATCTAGAATGTTATAAGTTTCCACATTCCTATTAATAAAAAATGAATAATATTACATACAGTTTTTAAATAGGAACTGCATTACAAGTTTAATTAATTTTATTTTTAAATATTTTTATTAAAATAATATTTTTTTCATTTAATAAAGAGTTTACATATGTAATCTCTTTTTAAAGACTGTAAATAAAATTTATTATTAAAAATTATCTCGTAAAGAACTATTCATCTACGGATACAACCCATTCTTTCGAAATTGCAAAGGAAAACACTAGTATATCCATCAATTTTGATACTTCTATTTGATCGTTTGGTTAAAAAAAAAAATTAACTTAGTAATTAAAAAAATGATTTTAAATATATTGATATATTTTTTATTTTTTAAAAATTTTAAAATGTATTAAAAAATGTGAAAAAAAAAATAAAAACCACTGGTTTACCTCGAGCAGCGCCACCCAATTGCAAATGCCCAGCGACCTTAAAGCTGCACTACTCCTCGTGAAGTAGCTATACAATAATTAAGAAGTTGGGGTAAGTAAATGGTGTCCTGTTGTGTACTGGTTTGCACGAGAATCACAGGACACTCATTAGGGGGTATAGGAGACCGCACCAGAAATATATGTGTGTACTGTTTATTTTGTAAGTGAAAATTATTGAGAGTTGTGTTTTTTTGCCGTATTTCGTGGTCTAGCCTGCATAGCCATTCACCGCTGTGAGTACTACTAGACTGGATAAAGACAAATTAAAGAGTTGGGCCAGGTGTTAACGGCTATAGGCAATTTGAATAAGAGAAATAAATACTCTAAATACGAAGTTATTATATAAAAATATTTAGATAAATTGATGTAATTTGATATAATTTATCAATTTATAAAATTATTTTTATATAATCTTCATTAATAACTATAGTGTAAGGGGGTTTTTTTTTTCATAGGCTCTAAAAGTAAACATACGAAGAATCATTAGGGAGGCTAGTTCGAGGGCCCAATCAAGTCCTATGACCCTCAACTTAAGGGAGTCAATGTGCCCTTAGCAAGGTATTCAGCCTATAAGTATAACCCGCCGATGAAACTCCCTAAAGGAGAAAGTGGACAGTCGGGACAGAGGAGACTCACTACCTTTACACCACTTCGATGACAAACTACCATCGAGAACTTGCTTAGGCAGGTGGGCGGGAAATATAGATAACTCGTGGTCTTCTAACAGCAGGCATGACGAGGTTTAACATGGAACGTCTGTAGGATAAAGTGAATCAGGAAGTCACGCTACATTAATGACACCACTATCCAAACTCCACGCCTCATTAATGATGCCACTTCAGAAGCCACGCCGTATCAAAGGATTTTGATAAATGAATAGTGAAAATGACATAAGTCCATCAAAATCAGGGACGGGTTGTCCTCACCCGAAACCTAGTATATAAAGTGATCTCTAGGTATGAAGAACTCTTTCTGATTTCTCTAAATTTATGTATAAACTATTAAGGAGATATATTGACTTTAGCATCGGAAACTCCCTGACTACCACCAAGGCCCCATTCTCTGTGTTTGTTTAAAGTGTATAAGTGACAGTCCGAATACCTAAATTCCTGGAATCCGATCTAAAGGTACATGAAACATGACGTTAACATGTAGCACTCCTTTTTGAATAACACTTTGAACACGAAGGAGATGGAGAGGTGACTTCCTCTGGGCCATGTTACAACTTTTGATAATTAGGTTGCTTAGCTACCTACTAGCATGCCTAAGGCACTTTTAAAGAAGACGACTTAATTATATGCTTGTCTTGCTCAAGAATCGAGACAATAGCTAGCATATATATATTGAAAAATACTATAGATATAAAGGAATCCCATAAAAAGATTCCACACACTAATGTTGTGCCATATCTCCCCCTTATTTTTTTTCTCTTTCTTTCTCTCCATCTCCCTGTGTTCACCACCCCTACCCTATCCTTGTGCCCTCTTTCCATGCTGGCCATGGTGGTCGGGGACCACCTCAGGGTGGGCAGAAGACTCAGGCAATCCAAGTGGCAACGTTGACATGGAGCTCATGACAACTTGTTGTGCACGTTAGTGCACATTTTGCATGTTGTGTGCGTGGTCGACTACTGCGTGGCCGCCACTAGGTGGTCGAGATCTGAACCAACGACTTGCGTGGTCGACGGTCGCTATCAATTTGCCGTCTATGGTGGTCGGGAACCATCCTGGAAGGGAGAAAGATAGAGGAAAAGAGGGAGGAGGGAAAAGGCATGGGGAGGAGAGATATATATATAGAGAGAGAGAGAGAGATAAAAGGGAGATGTGTGCCACATCAATGCGTGATATCCCTTTGTTGAATCTCTTTGTCTCTCTAGCAGCCTTCATATATATCATATATATTTAGTAGCAGTTATGTTTGTAAGGCTCGGTTTGGACTGGTTCAGTTTGGATAAAAGACTTGTTTTATCTAATCTTATCATTACTACTTTCTTAAATTTCCACACAAATATAATGAACAATTCAAAATTTTCAAATTTTAAAATAATAATATTAAAAAATAATATTTTATTCAACTTTCAATTTTCATTTCAATTCATCTTATCTCAACTCATTATCCAAACAGGTATCTGAGAGGGGTTCTTGACCCATCTCATATTACCATTACAATTTTTACAAATTTCTACATAAAATACAATAATTAATTTAATTTTTTCAAATCTCAAAATAATAATAATAATAAAATAATATTTTATTAATATTTTATTTAATTTTTAACTTTCAACCTAACCGTTTGACGAATAATTATGTGTATATACTTATGCGAGTTTGATCGGGAATTAAGTGCATGATATCCAACAGTGCGCGTGCAATGCTTAGAGCACTAGCATTGGGCTCATCAAATGAGTCAAATTTTCAAAATTTGATGATTTTAAGTTTAAAATCTTGGCATTGGATTCACTATATGCTCAAATGTCAAGCTTTTAGCTATAGTACATTTTCATTCATTTTCAAATTTGAAGACTTACTATTTACACATTATAACCATTATTTTATTTACTTAAATTATTGTTTCTCAATTTTGAGCCACAATATATTTAAATTAAGAAATAATAATGTAAGTATCAAATTAAATTATTAATTAACATATAGTTAGTGTAATTGTAAAATATTAAAAATAAATAAATTAAAAATATTATTATTAAAAAAATTATATTATATTATTATTTTGATGAATCTAATAGCTAATCTAATGTAGAATTATAAATAGGAAGATTTTGGATTTATGAAAAATGTGTACTTTTCATCAAATTTTAAAGATAAAAATGATGAATCTAATGCCAATGCTCTTATACACGCCAACTTTTCACACCGCCATGCATGAGGAGTACTTCAACTTGCTAGAAGAATACATTCTGGGCGGTGCTGCGAGCATCGGAATTTATAGTATCGTGATATTGGAGAGAGGCTAGCTGCAGTATTGCCACTGAGATTGATTTCATCTTCCTCTTCATATATTCTCCCACCATTAGACAATTATTAGATGGGACCGATTTCCATCCCCCACCTTGCTCCGATATGGGGGACTGTAATGGAGATATATGCTAAGGTAATTAGGTAAGGTACTCCCACCCACGTTGGTGCAGCACAGCAACAGTGATTTGTCGTTTTCGAATATTTCTCATCAAAAGGTCAGAGCAATATAAAAGTAAAAATCGAACAAAAATTAAAAATGAAAACACTAGTCACTTCCTTTAGATAATTATCTGTAAATAATAATATTTTATAAATTTTATTAAAATATATTTAAATGTAAATAAATTTAGATATGTAATTGAATATACGAGATAAATTAAGTTGAGTTTACTTTTTTTT
>QEOT01006122.1:43712-56786 GCA_003123785.1 Pterocarya stenoptera
TTTTAAAGTTTAAAATATTATTTTTTAGTTTGAAGATTTGAAAAAGTTAAATTGAAATTTGAAAAAATTGTATTGGGATTTGAAAAAGTTGAATTGTTTATTATATTTTATATAGGAATTTGAAAAAATTGTAATGATGAGATAAGATGAAATGAAAATTTTGAGTAAGATAAAACATCCAAGCATAATCTAAGATTATGTTTGTACGTTGAGATAAGATGAGAATTTTTAAAAATTTTGTGAATAGTGTTAAGATAAAAGTTTAAAATATTATTTTTTAATATTATTATTATTTTGAGATTTGAAAAAGTTAAATTAAAATTTGAAAAAGTTGAATTGTTTATTATATTTTATATGAGGATTTGAAAAAGATGTAATGATGAGATGAGATGAGATAGAGATGAGAAATCTCATCTCTCCCCTCAAACATAACCTAAAAGTTTATAAAATATTTTTAATTGTTTATAAATTATCTTAAAAAAATGATATATTTGATAAATTTATAAAAAATACTCTAATCACTTAAAAAAGTTGAAAGTTTATTTTTTTAAAAAGCATCAAATTGAAATTTTTATTGAAAAGCTCATGCAGATAATTGTATATTTTAAAAAAATTAATATAACTAACTTTAAAAGTACTTTAAATACATATTTATTAAACAGTAAACAACTTTTGAAGTATAAAATTTATTATTTAAGTTATAAGCTATAAGACCTAAAGTTATAAGTTATATTTCCCACCACAATTCTAAGATGCACTTAGACTAGTTCAGTTTAATTTTAAATTGAATCTATATCAAAATACTTAACTCTTAAATCACTAAACTCATCTCAACTCAAAATTTATTACACACGAGACCTTGCCCACAATCTTTTTCAACTCAAAACCTCTTTATATCCAGGATTCATAATTTTTTTCAATTTAACACTTTTTTATACGCAGGATCCATAAATTTTTTTAACTTCTTATAAATACATAAAACTAATTTATCTCATCTTATCTTATATAATCATTATAACTTTTTTAAACTACTACACAAAAATATAATAGATAATTTAATTTTTTTAAATTTTAAAATAAAAAATATATTAAAAAAATATATTATAATAATATATTATCTAATTTTTAATAAAATATTTCAATTTATCTGAACTGTGTAATCAAATGTGGTTTAAATTTATCTTAAATAGGCTCATAAAACTCATTCAAATATCTCAACTCATTATTATTTATAAAGAACTAAATTCGTCCCAACTCAACTCAGACTTATTTTTCATGCTATAAATCGTCGGTGAAACTGATCCAGATCTACCCTCTCGCCGACGAGTCCAGGACAGTACCACTTCACTTGCCATGGATCCAAATAGTAGAACAAAACCTCTCCTTGACCAACTTCCTAAAGCAACCTTTTTTGAGAACTTTGATCTCTATCAAAAGGATGGCTTCTGGTACAGACCCCGTTACCTTGAAGCTGCGGTCGCCTGCTACTCGCGGTTTGAAGCTCGTGACGACGATGTCATCTTGGCGTCCGCCATGAAAACGGGAAGCACGTGGCTCAAAGCCCTCTGCTTTTGCATTATGCAGAGGCAATGTTGTGGAGGTAATAATGGTAAGAAGGTTCCCGAGGACCTTTTGGCCGTACGCCACCCTGCATTCTATGTGCAGACCTTAGAAATCCAGGTTTACACTGCAAACCCACCTCCCGATCTCTCGGCCGGAATGGAGTCTCCGAGACTCTTTCACACTCATATGCCTTATAGTGCTCTGCCTGAGTCCATTAAGAAGTCAAAGTGCAAAATTGTTTACATCACTCGGAACCCAAAAGACACTTTGGTTTCAATGTGGCACTTCTTCAACAAGCTTAGGACGCCTGAACAAGGTCCATATCCTTTAGAGCACGTGTTCGAGAGCTTCTGCAATGGTGTTTTCCATTTTGGGCCACTTTTTGACCATGTTTTACAGTATTGGAACGAGAGCTTGAAGTTGCCTCACAAAATACTTTTTCTGAAGTACGAGGAGCTGCAAAGGAACCCAAAAGAACAAGTGAAAAGGCTTGCTTTGTTTCTGGGAAAGCCATTTTCCGAGGAGGAAGAGGTTGAGGAGGTGATACGCGGGTGTAGCTTGGAGAGGCTAAAAAACTTGGAAGTAAACAAGGATGGAGTGGATCCCTGGGTTGGGATGCCGAACAGTGCATTTTTCAGGACTGGAGTTGTTGGGGACTGGAAAAACATCTTGACAAAGGAAATGAGCGAGCGCCTCGATCAAATTACCAGCATGAAACTGAAGGGGTCTGGCTTAGATCTTGATGATGCTCTAGAGCCTTCATGTGTTGCTGTAACACAGTAAACTTCAGTCCCGTTATGCAATCTATCAGTATGCTTGATTCCTTGAATAAGAGATGCTGCTGCTTTCGTTATTACAGCGTGATCATCTCGTTATATATGTTTGTGTTTTGCAGCATGCATCAGCTGCTTGTCATCATTGTAATACTAGGTTTCACAGTTCATGAGGTGCATGGCTTTAAATCAAGTACTTGATCGAGCAATTAGTACTGTTTCCACATTTCTGGTTTAATTACTAAACCTTCATTCTACAATATTTCTGGATCAGTTTTAATGAAATAGAACAAAGTTGCTCCAAACATGGCTTTAAGCTTCATGCGATTCCACATTTCTGGTTCCTGCATATGAATTATTGTATTGAATTGCCTACAGGTTTTTCATCACTAGTAACATTATTGAACCATTGCAGAGAACACAAGAACCGGCCCAGAAGTACTGTGTGAGTGGCCGACTCATGTCCCTGAAACCTTGCTTCAGACGACCAAAAAAGTTGTTGGCACTTGATTCTTTTGCACTCACAATATTATTACTATGAAATCATCATGACCACTTGAACGACAACTTTGAACTGATGAAAATAAGTGGATCTAATCATTTCTATCATATTTGTAACACTTCTTGTATGTGGACTAGATTCTTCCTTAATTAAAGGACTCAACGCGTGAAATATTTAATTATATTCCGTAGAATGAGAGTCATGATTCAAACTCAAGAATTCAAGATCTAACTTTAATATTATCATATGAAATCACCACCGTACAGTGCAAATCGTATACATATATACTATATAAGAGCTAGGTATAAGAAGATATCAGATGACGGAGGAGAAGAAATGAGGTACATTTCACTAGCAAACATGTGGGGATTCATCTTGAGTTAGGATATCATGTGGAGCATTGCATTATTGAGGGATCACATGGGGTGACAACTAGTGCAAATGTGAGATTGGACTTAATATCTAAGAGCATTATATAAAGTAGAAGAGCCCTCAGAAGGAGTGAGTAATTTGAGCAACAACGGCATTATTTTGAAAAGAAGCTCGATTATTGTTGTCCTTGTTAAGTCTTTTTCTATATATTCTGGTTGAAATGGTGGTCAAGACGATGATATGTACAGCAGGTTGATTTAGATCAATTGTTGTGACTAGAGGTGTAAATTTAAATCGAAAAACTGAAAAATCGGATTAATTTGTCCGATTTTGAATCGGTTCGGTCCGAGACCGGTTCTTATATTATGAAAATCGGCCGAATCCGATCTGATTTCGATTTCATAATTTTTGAGATCAGATTGGATCGGTTTAAAAATAGATATATAAAATTTAATTTTATATATTATATAACATATTTTATATATATAAGTTTTATATATAATATTTAATTATATATAAATTTATATATATAATTATATATAAAATAATTTCATATTATAATTTATAAATTATAACATAAAATGTTAATCTTAAATATTAACATTTGTAATTTGTTTGATGATATGTTTTTGATATAATTATATATAAGATACTGTTATTATAATTTATAAAATAAAATTTTAATCTTGAAGATGAAAATTTAATAGATCATATGCTTTCAACATAATATATATATTAAATTATTAATAACATTTTATTCTAAGAAGTAATATTTTATCATATGTTTTTTACATTTTAAAAAATCGAAAACCAATAAAACCTGAGGTACCGGTTTAGGAGGGTAACTGGTGCGTAATTGATTTTGAAAACTGTAAAACCGGTACATATCGATTCGATCATAAATTTTGTTCAAAACCAGACTAGACTGGTTGGCAGTTACACCCCTTGTTGTAACGATAGAAGTGGAGACCGAGGACCGATACAGAAACTTGAATATGAATCCAAACTCTTCTTAGATTACTACCAGAACCCTTTGCTATTCTGATACATATGCAACTGGAGTTTTACTACTTAGAAGTGAGGTGCCTAAAAACATTTCACATTAAGATTGCGTTTGAATAGTAAGGTGATCTTCGATATTCTGTAAATAATAATAAAAAAGTAATAAAAATATTAAATAATAATGAAAAATAATAATAATATAATGAATAATAGTGGAGTATTTTAAACCAGCCCTAAATCAGTCATAAAAAAAAATAATAAAAAAAACCTCAAAAGACCAATGTTTTTTGTGCTAATATATACGACACGCTTTTACTTATTTGGCATTTCATGTCAATAAACTTTTTCTATGCAAGGAATATGAGTTGGACCAAAAAATCCAGTCATATAGGAAAGTAAAACAACACTTTTTTTTTTTTCTTTAACTTTATACATAAAAAAGTGCTATATCACAAAAAATTTCATATAAATAAGCTTACAAATTGACATAATTTCAAGTCACAAAAATAAACCTACAAACTTACAATCAATAATACGTTAGACTTACTTTACAATAAAAACAGTTTTATAATCTAAGTAATATATCAAGTCAGTTAGTTTGTGAATTTACCTTTTGTAAGACCTATTTATGGTGAAAGTATTTCACTTGTTACATATGGATAGACCAGTTTGGGGAGAAAGGAGCAAAGGGGAGACTTTCCTTTCAATATAATAGGAAAAAACAATGTGCTTGGTACAGCTTTTTCCTACTCCACGCTAAGCCCAATCATCCAGTACCGTTTACACATACATCACAGACAAGTTGGGGTTAAAAAACAGAGAAAGATAGGCTAAAAAAAATGTGAAAGAGAAGAAAAGGAATCACACTTGGCGTGATCCAGTCCACACCACCTTCTTTTATACAAACAAGCAGGCTTTCCTCATTTCACGTTGAACGTCTGGGGCGTTTTCCCACACTCCAAACACAATTCTTTACCACCCCCAAAGCACCAAAAGATTCCATTCAATGTCCTGAAACATAAAAAAAGAAAAAAAGAAAGTGTCACGTGAGTGCTGCTGCACTTGAGACTTGAGAGTTGGATCAGATCGAGTGAAAGCATCTTCAAAGGGGATGTTTTCACACCAGCTTGACTTTAAATATGGAGAACAGTCAAGCAAACAAAACGACAATTTTAGATTTGGATCTTCCTATGTTTACGTGTCATGTTCAGTATGACTTAAATTAATCCAATCTTAGTATATATAATATAATCTTGTAAAACAATACTAAAACACCATCTATACTCACAGCAAAGGCTCGGTCGTGGTTGCATCCAAGTTGACTAATCCCATAGACTCGAGGATATGATATTTTTTCCTTAAAAAAATTTATGACAAGAAGAATTATAGTTTTTTTTTTTTTTTTTCCAATAAAGGAACAAATCTGCAAGTGACACGGTGGCACAGAGTCGAGCTTCACCGACAATCTCAGGGCTAGTTAACTACTCTCCATATGTGACTGACCACACTTTTTCAACTCTAAAACTTCGACAAAACATTTAGCAAACCCCATCGTCAATGGAGTTGAAATCATACTCCATTTAGCAGACATGTTGTGCCAACTTTACAACAACTGGCCTAATGAAAATGAAGTCATATTCCAAATTCTAAGATTTTTTCGGATCGATCATTTCAAAGCCTGCCAGTAAAAGCCATGCTAAATAAGTACAAATTCGGAGCCCCCAAGTCCTCCAAAATATTCCCATCACAAGCCTAAAAGTTTCCAATCAACCAAGGCAACCACCAGATGTTGATGGTAGAACTTTAATTTGTTTGTGCAAAAAGGGTGGGGCCCCCACCAAACAATTTAGTCAATGAAACAAGCTATAATAATAACCAAGTATGCTACGCATATGCTATGTTATGGAAAGAGATTTTGCAAATTGAGAAATGTTTTAGCCAAAAACTGATGTATCTTTATATGATATTTCAGATTGTATAATTACTTTTATTGTAAAGTAAATCTAACGTATCACATAAAGTTAAGGGTATCAAATCGTGTTAACAAGTCGTGTTCGTATCGTGTCAAGGCATGTATATTATACTATATAGGTCAACCCGAACACAACCCGTTAAACTTATCGTGTCAAAATCTCAAATCCTAACACAGTCTATTAAAATAACGAGTTGACACGACACGACACGACCCGCTTTGACCCGTTAGCGAATACTACGAAATAGGTTAATATGACCCAACCTGTTTCAACCTATTGTGTAAATGGGTTGACCATATCCAAAATTAACCCGTTAGACCTGATTAAGTTTAACATAATTTTATATAAATGTTAAAATCACAATATCTATAAAAAAATATATAATTAATTACAAGTCTAAAATTACAATTCAAACAATAAAAATATTGAAATTAAAATATCAACAGTTTTACTTTTAGGTATAAGGGTATAATTGTAACTTTAACTTTCTTAACGGGTCATAACGTTATCAACCCGTTAAGCAATAGTATCTTAACGGGTCAGCCCGTTTATGACCTAAATCCGTTAAGACTAAACTTAAATCCATTATTATCATGTCGTGTTTATATTGGATTAACGGATTGTGACACATATTGCCACTCCTTCATAAAGCCACGCTAGTTTGTGAGTTTACTTTTATGACATCTTTTTGTGACTATAACACTTTTCGAACAAATTTGGGTAGCCCATCCAAAGTCTTAATTTCCAAATTAAAAGCCCCCACCAACCATGCATATATATACTGATGGGTAAGAAAAAACTATGTGCTGTATCATTTGGATGATATATAGTGATATTTATCTGTTTTCTTAAGATTTATGAAATTTTATAATATCCCTCTTTATTATTTCTATCAATCTGAGTTTTGATATTAAGGAAATCACTAAACTGGATCCTTAGAATGAGGAACACAGTCTTCCTCATCCAACAAGATTGAGTTCCAACCTTATGAATGAATGGCAATTAGCTGCACAGGCAACTGCAATTTGGGTCCCTTAGAAGATAATGAGTTACGTGTTAAGAACCAATTGGATAGATATATTAACTGACATTTCAGTTAATCCAATCAAGCATGGACACGTACCACATTCCCAAGAAACTCTCTCCATTCCTCTTTTAACTCCGGAAACTGACGGCAACAGTTTCTTACAGTAAAGAAGAGAGTAAACAGGCTCGGTTTTTTAACTCAGCTCGAACCGGGTCAACTCAGCCTGGGGCAAGAAAGCGAGTAATAAAGTGCAAGAAGCGTACCGAGTTCAGTTCATTCCCGGAAAACAACGTCATCGGCGATCTCCATCAACGGCTTCAAGCAATCCGGCGAGAACTTCCGGGCGAACAAAAACGAATAGCTCGAGTTCGATTCCCTCAACTTGTACACAAGTTCTGCCGAAACTTCCTCCGGCGTGTACAGATGGGGGTGTCCGTCAAAACTGTCCGTCCAGTTCACCCGCGTAAGCGTGTAGTGGGTACAACCTTTCGGGTCCTCCATGGACAAAAGCGTCGGAAAGTAGTGCTCCTCGGGGTAACAGGAGTCGATGTTCAAGCATGGCAGCCTGAACTTCCTCCATAACCTGATGTCTCTTAGAACCAGTAAGGCGTGTTTACGGGTCAGCGTGAAAAACTGAGATCCGACTCTGAATTGCTCGAATGGCACTTCGGGAAGCATGGCGTTATCGCCACGAGCGATGTAGCGATCGGGTAAGTTGGGATCGTCTGAGAGTATTTCGATGAAGCTTTGGTCCTTTAGGAAAGGCGACGAGAACACATCTTTTAGGGAGGACAGAGAGTTGCGGAAAAGGAAGTTGTGGACGAAGCGGAAGGAGTGCAGCGGGATGCAGTGCTGAGACACGAGGGCGAAGTACGAATTCAACGGGTCATCGAGGATGGCCACGGCGAGGAGTCTACGAGCGGCGGAGATGAGGGTCGGTGAAGCTCGCTCCGTCTTCCTTGCTTCCTTGATGAATCGGCCTTGGAAAACGCCGCCGGAAGGGGTGATTTTGACGGAGGGATCGGCGTGGACGTAGATGTTATAGAGGTGACAGTTGCCATGGAAGAACTTCTCCCACAAGGGCGCGAAAGAGAGATCAGAGTTGGTGAGGAAGAGGAAAGCAATCTTGGGCTTGGGGTTGGTGTTCATGCCTAAGCGGGAGTGCTTGGAGCGTGTTCGTGACGAGGAAGAAGAGGAGGAAGCGAGGGTGGCCTTGCGGAAGAGCGCGAGGTCATCGAGCTCGTCCGGGTGCTGGAGCGGGACATCTTTGGGAGGGAGGATTTGAGGGGCGAGGACAAAGAGAAGAGGCAGAGAGAGCAAGAGAAGGAAGGAGAGGACAAATGGGGTTGATGAGAACATGGTGTTTGGATAAGGGAGAAAAGAAAAAGGAAAAAACTTGGGAATGAAGGGGAAAAAATAAACTGAATGCTTTTTTTTCCCACTATCTTGGGGATTTCTGAAATCTTTAGGTATTGAATTTGATAGCAGGGAAGGGGGGAACAAAATCAAGTGTAGAAGTGAACACTGAACTGGAAGTGATGACTGAGAAAGAAGATAGATGTGAGGAAATATAGAGAAGTGAAAGGGATAAACAAAAGATTGACTTGGAGATTGGGATGAAGTATCTTATGGTTCTTTTATCTCTGGCTGTTGGTGGAGATGTAGAACAGTAAACATGGAGAAGGTCAGCTTTGGTGGAGAGTGAATGAAAGGGTTTGGACCTCTTTTAACTCTTATTACCAATAAGACTCTTTAGGCTTTACTTTTAACAAAGAAGAGAAGCGAAGGGCCCATTCTTGTGGGCTGGACTCATTGCATGACCATCTGTAAAAATAAAACAGTTTATTTAGCAATTTAAGCATTTTTCATCAAACTTTTATTTTTTAAAAATAATTTTCCATGATCACATCGACCTTTTTCTAGCCAATATTCAAAGAAATTGCAATTGGATTTCTGTGTTTAGTTTTGATATATGAACTTAAGCTGTTCTTTTGTCATATTTGTGGCCACTTTTTTTAATTTTATTTTTCTAAATTCGAAGGGATTTTTCTAACGAGGCCTTCTGTTCAGTTGTTTATACTATATATCATTGTACGTAATTTTTTTTTATTTTTTTATTTCTACTAAATTATGAAAGTTCTTCTATTTATCATTCTTATATTACACACTTGTTAAGAAAAAAAAAATGATAATAAATAAAGGCAGATGTATGATGTCGATATGACAAGTAGAATTTTTTTTTTTCTAATTCAATTCTTTTGAGTTTTGTCTTTTTTTTTTCCCCCCTTAAAGAGTTTATGCTAATTTGAATAATGTGCAAAATGGTATTTCTTTCTTCATATTTTGTCCGTCCGTTTGATGAAGTTTTCTCAATGATATATGTATGTATGTATGTATACAAAATAAAAAATAATGTAACAAGAGCGCCACACAATCTATACAAGAGATTTAAAACATTCACGCAACAATATTAAAATATTATATTTAAATAATATTTTAATTTTTTCTCTCTAATTTTTTAAAACTTAATTAAATACCTTAATTCAAATAATTTTACTATTATTCATTAACTATTTTATTACTATTAAAAGTATGGTAATTAACCCTTATTTTACAAGATTTTAGTAACATAAACATTGTATTAACCAAAGACATTTATTTGCGGTGGATGACAACTAATGGACTAGATCAACGGTGCAGATCCCTTCTCAAACCTCAGAATTTGCAAAAAAAAAAAAAAAAAAAACCATTCTAGATCCTTCCTTCTGTGCTCAACTTCTCTCCTCCGTTGAAGTCAATTTAATACCCCTTTAGTTACCACACTTCAAGACCAATCTCCACCGTCCATTCTCACCCTTTTAATACCCGATCCGATCAGTTTATACTCCTCTTTCTGTCTCTCGCCGTCTCGCTTGCTTCTGTGGTTATTCTCTTCGACCCTTTAAGCTACAAATCGTGCAGCTCTCGATCGGTTAGTTTCCCTTCTCTCCTTTCCTATCTGATTTCAGATTTGGGTTTTTGTTGGATGTGTTTAAAAATTGAAAGCGGTGGGGTTTGATTGTCTCGTAGAAAGAAGAGAAAATGTTTGGGAGGGCACCGAAGAAGAGCGACAACACCAAGTACTACGAGATCCTGGGAGTTTCCAACAGTGCTTCGCAGGATGATCTAAAGAAGGCTTATAGGAAAGCGGCCATTAAGAACCATCCGGACAAGGGCGGTGACCCGGAAAAGGTCTTTTTGATTTCGCTTCCCTTTTTATTTTTATTTTTTATTTTTCGTTAATATTTCGTGTTTAGATGTTGCTTTCTGACGGATCAGCTTGTGAAATTGTTATAATGGTTTGGTGAAACTTTGGTTTCTTGATTGTGTTCTGAGCTTGGATTTCCTGGGTCAAAATGTACACATCAATTCTTATATTGTTTTTTGTGAATGTTACTTATAAAAAAAATATATTGTTTTTTGTGAATGTTTATATTTTTTGGTGTGTTGGTTTTTTGGTCTCGAAACGTTGTAGTGGTGATGTTAATCTCTGTAATATAAACTCCTTAGGGAGATAATGGATAAGAGGATTGAATTGTGGTAAATTATTGGTTTTGTATATGCATGCTTTTTTTTTGGTTTTGTGGAGTTGTGAAGTTTGTGGAGGGTATGGTGCCTTTGATTCCAGCTCACCGCTTTGGCAATGAAGATAGTTTAGAGCGATAACATAATTTCGCACCTTCTTTTTACCAGACAGATGGGTCTCAATTTGGTATTTGGGTCTTGGAAACGTACTAAATTATCCTGAGTTATTTCTTACATTCAACATTTAAATAACTTGAGGGGTGGCGTTCTGCATTTAAGCGGAATGAGACTATTATCCAAGAGTCAATATAAGTCCACTATCCGAATTTTGGCACTGTCGTCTCCATGTTGTTGTTGTTGCATTTAATTTAATTTGGACTTTCTGTTGATGGTTTTTTTGTAGTAGTTGATGTATTGAATGTCCTCAAATTTGGTTGCCTTTCAGTTTAAAGAGTTGGCCCAAGCTTATGAAGTTCTAAGTGACCCAGAGAAGCGTGAGATCTATGATCAGTATGGAGAGGATGCTCTCAAGGAAGGAATGGGTGGTGGAGGTGGTGGGCACGATCCGTTTGACATATTCCAGTCCTTCTTTGGTGGCAACCCTTTTGGTGGTATGAATCTTTGGCCATGGGATATATGATATATGCTGCCATTTATGAAACATAATATATGGATATTTGTGCTGACTTTTCCTGTGCCCAGGTGGTGGAAGCAGCAGAGGCCGAAGGCAGAGGAGGGGCGAGGATGTGGTCCATCCCCTCAAGGTTTCTTTGGAGGACCTATACAATGGGACATCCAAGAAGCTGTCCCTCTCTCGTAATGCAATCTGCTCCAAGTGCAAGGGGTTAGTACTTTATTTTTACATATTTTGGCATGTTAAGTATTTTCTTGTCATTCTTCCAATATGGGATTCCGTGTGACATCTTGCAGTAAAGGTTCCAAGTCGGGTGCTTCAATGAAATGTTCTGGTTGTCAAGGTTCTGGAATCAAAGTCTCCATCAGGCACCTTGGCCCCTCTATGATCCAGCAAATGCAGCATGCTTGCAATGAGTGTAAGGGTACGGGTGAAACCATCAATGACAAGGACCGCTGCCCGCAGTGCAAGGGAGAGAAGGTTGTCCAGGAGAAGAAAGTTTTGGAAGTTATTGTGGAGAAGGGTATGCAGAATGGGCAGAAGATTACATTCCCTGGAGAAGCTGATGAAGCGGTAAGGCTGACATTTATTTTTCTTCGTTTGAAAAATGTTTTTGTGGTCTTTGTAATACTAAGGTGGTTAGTTTGCTAGAAGTGTGGATTTTTTTTTTTTTTTTTATTGTATTTTTTCTCTTTCAATGCAAGACTGCTATTCGGTTATTAATCTGTGCATTTGTTTATTTTTATTTGCAGCCTGATACTGTTACAGGGGACATTGTTTTTGTTCTACAACAGAAAGAACACCCCAAATTTAAGCGTAAGGGTGATGACTTATTTGTTGAACACACCTTGTCCCTTACAGAGGCACTTTGTGGCTTCCAATTTATATTGTCGCATTTGGATGGTAGACAGCTCCTCATTAAATCTGAACCTGGAGAAGTAGTCAAGCCTGGTACGTTGGATTATTACTATATTTTTAACTATCTATTTTTTATTTGCTAATGCTGTTGTCAGCTATATCTAAGTTTTGTGCATCTATTAGAGTTTATCTATGCAATTATGCATCAGAATAACATTGACTGCAAAGTGGAAATGTGCCCTGTGGAACTGTACAGGAAGTTTGTAATGATAATAGTCTCTAATTTTTCATCTATAACCTAAGAGTGCATCTTTGATCTAGAGCTGGTGGTGCTTTACACCACCCAACTGGGAACCTCAGCTTCCCATTGGTTTTCACAAAAGTCATTGTGAAGCAGCTTGAGCTGTAAGAGCTTCCCATTGATGCACTTTAATTGGAATCTGATGTGGCAACTTCCTGTTGCGGTTTTTGACACCGTACCGATTTACTTAAAAAAGTAAATTTCTGTCATTTTGGTTGGGGTGGGGTGGTTGTTTAGCCTCCTTGTTTAGTATCTCGTTACCCATGATTCTGTAGATCCACAATAGTCAGTCAATTTATGTGCTATACTCAAATGGCTCCTATCTGGAGAACAGGGTGCAAAGTGAATTTCGTGAGTATGCTTATAAATGACTTCTAAGAAACTATAAAGTTATTTGCGTTGCTCAATATATCTATCATCATTGTACTGATCGTTTTGTTTTGTGTGCTACAGACCAATACAAGGGTATAAATGATGAGGGAATGCCGATGTACCAGAGGTCGTT
>QEOT01006126.1:12796-29323 GCA_003123785.1 Pterocarya stenoptera
ATTGTTCCACAGTTATACGGCACTAAGTGGTGAGAAGAATGGTCAAAGATAAGGCACCGGGTCCTAGTGGCTTTTCTATGGGCTTCTTTCAAACATACTGGGACGTGTTAAAGGATGATCTTATGAGGGTGTTTCAGGAGCTATTCTCGGCTGGAAAATTTGAGAAAAGCCTTAGCACCACTGATGCATATCAACGGTAAAATTCTCAATTTTGATAAATGGAAGCCCAGCTAGATTTTTTAATAACACACAAGGTTTAAGACAAGGAGACCTGTAGTCCCCACTTCTCTTTGTTATTGTGATGGAGGCACTAAGCAGAATGACCTCGGCACTAGTTAATAACAGTTTTGTGGCTGGCTTCTCAATTGGAGCCCCGAATAGGAAAATTATTAATATTTCTCATTTGTTGTTTGCAGATGACACACTTATCTTTTGAGAGACAGATTATAACCAGGTTCGAGCACTGAGGCCCTTCTCCTTTGTTTTGAAGCAAAATCAGATATGAAAGTGAACTTTGACAAATCAGAAATGGTGCCAATTGGAGGTGTTCATAATATAAGACAGCTAGCTAGCACTCTAAGGTGTAAGATTGCCTCTCTTCCTATGACTTACCTTGGACTCCCATTGGAGGCTGCCTCGAGCAGGGCTATAATCAAGCCAAGCCGAGCCGGTCTTTGGCATGCTAAGTTCGGCTCGACTCAAAATAAATGAGCTCGAGCTCGAGCCTAAACTTGAGATTTTTATTTATTCTTTGTTTGAGCTCGAGTTCGATCTCATCCCACAAATGAGCTCGAGCCGAGCCGAGTTCGAGCTCGAGCTCGAATTGTTTATTTTTTATATTTTTTGAATAAGATTTAATAATTAATAAATTAGATAAATAAAAAAATAAAAAATCTTATCTTCAATTTGTACAACTAATAAGTAGAACCTCTATTGAATTATAAGATTTTAAAAATTTATAAATAATTAATATTTAACTAGTTGATATTTATCCATAATAACAATATATTATATGCCTACATATATTATTAATACATACACATAATATAATAGCATATATCTATTTCATATGTGGTTCCCACATACTAGTATATGAAATTATTAAATCTTATCGACTAATTATTGTACAAACTATAAAATATAACTATGAAGTATATTCAATATATAGACATAAGTAATTAGGTTACATATTATATATTTAATTATAAAAGTGCCATGCTTATATTAGTAGCTAATACATATATATATGTATATATACATAGGTGTATGTATATATTTATCAATATATGAATGAGCTTTAATTGAGTCGAGCTAAAGAGTCGACTTGAGCATAAACGAGCGGGCCTTAATGAGCCTTAGCCGAGTCGAATCGAGTTTTACCGAGTATGTGTCATTTACTAATCGAGTGGGTATCTACTATCATGGACAATGTTTTTTTTTAACGAGTCGAGTTCGATTCGAATTTAACCGAACAAGTACCGAACGGGTTATCGAATAGACTGGTTCATTTACAACCCTAGCCTCGATAACTTCTTCATTATGGGACACGGTGATTGAGAAAGTAGAGCAGAGACTGGCAGGATGGAAAAAAATATACCTGTTGAAAAGTGGTAGGAATTAGGATTACCTTGATCAAGAGTACATTATCTAATTTACCAACTTACTTTCTGTCTCTATTCCCTATCCCAGCAAGTGTGGCAGTCCAAATTAAAAAACTTCAACATGATTTCTTGTTGAGTGGAGTGGAGTGGAATGGGTGAGGAGTTCAAATTCCACCTAGTCAATTAGGAGAAGGTATGTTGCCCTATTTCCAATGGTGGTTTGGGTATTAGAAATATGAGAATTTTTAATCGGACATTTTTTTTTATAATTAATAAGAGATTTTATTACCAAGAATAGACACAACCCAAGTATACAGGAAGTATACAAAGGAAATACCTACTACACTCTAGAAGCAAGAAAATTACTAAAACAGATTCAGTACATTATCATCATCCCTTACAAAAATCCTAGCCCACAAACAGAATGTACAAAAGAAAAAATTCCTAAGTTCTCCGAGAGAACGCTCTGTTTTCAAAACATCTCTCATTCCTTTCCAGCCAAATACACCACATTAAACACACAAGAATTATATTCCATTTGGAAGCTACACATTTCCTTCCCTCAAAACCTCTGCAACATGCAAGAAGATCTACAACTTCCTTTGGCATCACCTAATATAAACCTGTCCAACTCAAAACCTCATACCATAAAGACTTTGCCACTCACAATGAAGAAAGAGATGATTTACAAATTCACCATCCTTCTTGCACGACACACCAATCAGCAATGCACATACCACGTTTTCTAAGGTTATCCGTGGTCAACACTTTCCCTAGAGCAACCACCCAACTGAAAAACGCCACCTTAGTAGGAACCTTCACTCTCCAAATGGTTTTCCAAAGGAAAGCGCAACCAGAATGACAAATCAACAACTTATAAAAGGAACTAACAGAAAACCTGAACTTTCCAGCATGGTCCCACAGTAAACTGTCCTCTCTTCCCTGCATCGCTTTTGAATTATAAATTCTTCCCAAAAAGACAAAAACATCATTCACTTCCTAATCATTTACCTCTCTGATGAAGTCATCATTCCACATAATATTATTATCCGTATGTAGGAAATAATCTGTCACAACAGCATTTTGATCCCTTGCAATCCTAAAAAGAGAGGGAAAGTCAGATTTGAGAGCTGATTCCCCACACCAAATATCATGCCAAAAAAGAATCATCTTCCTTTCCCCCACCTTAAATGTAATATGTTTCGAAAACTCCCCCCAGCCTTTCCTAATGAAATAGCATAAACTCACCTCATACGCTCCTCTAACTTCATTAGAACACCAATCCCCCCGCCCACTCCCATATTTTACAGCAACAACATTCTTCCATAAAGCATCTCTCTCTAAATGATATCTCCAAAGCCATTTCCAAGAAGTGCTTTGTTAAACATCCTCAAATTTCTCACCCCCAATCCTCCACAAGAAATTGGTTGACAAACCTTATTCTAACTAACCAAATGAAACTTTTTCTTCTCTCCTATACCTCCCCATAAGAAACTGTGATAAATTTTCTCAATTCTTTTTGCAACCCCTGCTGACAAAGGGAAAAGTGAAAGAAAATACAAGGGAAGATAAGACAGCGTACTCTTTATCAAAGTAATTAGTCCCCCTTTAGACAAGTATAGCTTTTTCCATCCAGCCAACCTTCTCTCAATCTTCTCAATCACCCCTTATCATATGGAAACAGATTTGTGAGAGGCACCCAACGGAAGACCAAGATACTTCAGCGGCAACGAAGAAATCTTACACTCCAAAATATTAGCCAAATCTGAAATATTGGCTATTGCACCCACTGGAACAATTTCAGACTTGTTAAAATTAATCCTTAGACCCGAGACAGCTTCAAAACATAACAACAATGCTCTCAAAGATCAAAGATGTTCCTGATTAGGCTCACAAAAAATTAAAGTATCATTGGTAAACAGAAGATGAGATAATTTAATGCTATTCTGATCCCCATTTCCCACCTCAAAACCTGACAAGAACCTTCCTTCTACCACCACTTCAATCATTCTACTCAACGCATCCATAACAAGAACAAAAAGAAAGGGAGATTGTGGATCTCTTTATCTCAAACCATGAGAGCTATTAAAAAATCCAACCGGAGAACCATTCACCAAAATAGAAAATCGCGCCGTTGAAATGCAATGCTTGATCCACAAACACCATTTCTCTCCAAAACTATATCTCCACGAGAGTTTGGCAAATGGCTGTGAAGATACAATAAGGAATCGGAAGCCCTATGGAAGTTGGTGATTGAGAGCAAATATGGAGGCTTATTTGGGGGGAGGGGGGGGCTAGTGTACAAAAGAAATGAGAGGAGCTTATGGAGCGGGATTGTGGAGACACATAAGACGAGGATAGGGGGTCTTTACTCGACACACAAAATTTCTTTTGGGTGAGGGTTCTAGGAGTGATATTTTGTGTGGTAACAGCAACAATGCTTTAAAGGATTTATTTCCTTCACTTTTCCGAGTTGCAAGTGCCAAAGAAGTTTCAGTGGCTGAAGTCATGGCGATATCGGGAGAGCAAATCCAGTAGAATATCAATTTTAGTAGGGTAGCACAAGATTGGGAAATAAGCAGCTATGAGGACTTTTTCAGCCTTTTGTACTCCATAAAACCGAGTAACCAACGAGAAGATATGTTGTGGTCGATACCTGCACGTAAAGGTTTATTCTCGGTTCGCTCTTTCTACAAGTCTCTAATATGAGCCGAATATTCAGTTTCTGTGGAGAAGGCTTTGGAGACATAAGGTGCTTCCCAAAGTAGCATTCTTTGTGTGGAGAGCTGTAACATACGAGTCCAGATTTAGGGTTTAAACCTAATATTATATTTATATTTATATTTTATTTTAATTAATTCCTTATCTTATTTTTTTTATTTTATTATTTATTTCCTTTATCATTTTAGGAATTACCCGTTAGTTTTGTAATAGGTTAGTTTCCTAGTTTATTTACAACTCAACTTGAACCAAGTCCTCTCTAAATCTTACCCGTGTAGAACTATTTCAAGCTGCCAAGGAGTCACACCTCACCCCTCCCCATTAGCTATATAAGCCCGATAACCTCCGTGTGAAACACAGAAGAATACCTAGAGCAAGAACCAAGAATCGCGTGAGCCTTACCTCTGCCCAACCATCGCCGACCACCCTAGGACGTCGNATATTATGAATATTATTGTATGAAATCATGAGGTGTTTATGATGGTTATTTACACTACGCTAAGAGACAAGTTAAGGTTAGATTTCTTTTCACATTCTTCAATGAAATATGAGATTATGCTTGAATAAATGGATGTTACTAAATTCGCATGTAAGCCATGAGATATTTATGTAGAGATTTTAAGTTTAGCATGCCATGTATTAAAAAGGCTAGATTATGTATGCTATGAAATATTTGGATGATATATGCCGTGAATGCCGTGACGTATCTAGAATCACACAAATTAAGGAAAGTTATAAAATATTCAGATCATGCATGACACGTCAAGTATGCTATGCCATGTACACAAAGAAGGTCATGTTAGCTATGTCATGAACAAGAGTATGCCATGTTAGACCAGTTTAGAAACATAATGAATTGCCATGCATTAAGAAAGACAAGGAGTTACAAGTTAAGTGAAACACGGACTCAAGCGTGTTTCACTCCATGTTAATCAGTTAAGTGAAATACGGACACAAGCGTATTTCACTCCATGTTATTCAGTTAAGTAAATCACGGACCCAAGCGTGATTCACTCCAGTTAAGTGAAACACAGACACAAGCGTGTTTCACTCCATGTTATTCAGTTAAGTGAATCACAGACCCAAGCGTGATTCACTCCAGTTAAGTGAAACACGGACACAAGCGTGTTTCACTCCATGATATTTCAGTTAGGTGAAACACGGACTCGAGCGTGTTTAGCCCCATGTTAAGACAAGATAAACCAATTTTATGCATTCACATTACATGTGCCACTCATGTTATTCAGGAATAGATATGTTGTGTAAACCATGATGTTGTATGTATGTATGAAGAGTATTCAGAAATTAAGCTTACGTTAGGCTAAATTACTTTTACGGTATGATGTACTATTTGCCAAGTATCCAAACTCATTTTTGTTTGTTTTTCCTGTTTTCTTCTATGTCAATTTTTCAGATGGTGATTTTGAGGACGCAGAGCTGGATGGCCAGGAGTAGTTTTAGTATAAAGACATAGAAATGAATAAGTGTCACTCACACGAGAACTAGAATTCTTTCATGTCATTCATAGAATTTAATTCATGCTCTTTCATTTTGTTCAGTCTCGAAACAAACTATGTTCATTTCATTTTCTTGAGTTTTTTTAATAAATGAGGTAATTCAGACTCTGAATCTCTTTGCCGGGCATTATGTTATGAATGATAGTAATATCCCTATCCTTTGGGAACGGGGTGTTACAAGAGCTTCCTTGGATAAGATCCTCACAACCAATAATTTGAGGAAGTGCAGGGTGATCATCGTAGATTGGTGCTGCATGTGTAGGAATGGGGACAAGTCTGTGGACCATCTCCTACTACGTGTGAGACAGCTAGAGTGTTATGGAATGAGGTGTTCAGCAGATTGGACTTGGCTTGGGTTATGCCCACAACAGTGGTGGTAGTTCTGGCTAGCTGGACAAATCTAAGAGGCATTCAGCAGATTCAAGTTGTGTGGAAGATGGTCCCTATATGCATCATGTGGTATTTGTGGTAGGAGCGCAATGATCGAACATTTGAAGACAATGGGAGATCGATGGAGGAACTAAAAGCTTTTTTTTATTAGAACTCTATATACTTGAGCCATTGTTGTTGACTTTAATGGCCTGGATTTACATGATTTTCTTGTCTCTATTGCGCCTACATGATAGTTTGGGCATACATTTGTACTAGGCTATGCTATTCATTGTTTAATAAAATTGTTTACCTATAAAAAAAAAAAAAAAAGTTATATGGCACTAAATTACTCACGGCTGGTGCATGATATAAATTCGCAACAATTATAAATACGACATTCTTGCAATGCTTTTTAACATATAGAACTTACTTTTCTTTCTCTTCACTCCCTTCCTTAGATGCATTGTTAGCAGCAGTGGTAGAAAAATGATAATGCTTCTGAAATATCGCTCCCCGGAATATGTTAGTTCCTGTCTGTCATTCAAAAGATTCAAAAAGAACAAGGAAATAATAGATCAAAACTCGGAGTGAAAATACTCTCCTATAAATTGATGAGTAATTTTCTCAAAAAAGAGTATTCCCAAAACTATGGTAATAGGGATGGATGATTCAAATTATGGGAATGGACAAACATATCTCGAGTTCAAAGGATCCCCAAATTTAAGTTTCAACATTCTTTGATAGAAAGTGGAAATTTTACTCATTTACCTAAATTTGCAATCATCCATACCCTCTCACATAAAAATCCTCTTGACTGAACCTTGGAATTAAATATATGTGAAGTCAACCAACTAAACCCAAGTCTCATTCTCAAATATTAATTACCCATATCAACTCAACTAAATTTGATTCTCATTAATTGCGTACAATTTTCAATTGACTCAAAACATTTGAAATAGTTTCAGGTACTTTCTTAATGAAAATCAAAACAGGAAGCGCATTTGAGACACAACTATTCACTCTTGAATCTCTTCCGAACTATATTCCAAATGCTTCACACATCCTGTCAATGTACCTTAGTAGTATTGTAACTCCTTTACCAAAGCAATTCAAACATTCTAAATAATTGTCTCGGCAAATTTTGATTTTGAAAATATGATAGACAATAAAGCTGTGTCATTGTAGTATATAACAAATTTCAGGAGAGCCAATTCCTTGCACACAAAGGGGAAGAGTGCACTGCGTACAAATGATGACTATAATGTAGAACTGCATAAGTAAAATTTGAGTAACCACTGTAATATAAACACAAGAATATATACATAAATCCTCTTCTGGACAAAAACCATGGTGTTGCAGTGTAGATCTACAAGCAGATTGCATTGTTTGCAGGCATTTCTTTAAATGATGCTCATCAAAATTAGCTACTCAATACTACAGGTAACTGTCTTATTCAATTAAGTAACACCTCATGCAGCATAAGTATCCAAGATCAAACATCCCTGACTGCAAGAACAGGGTTAACAAATAGCAAACCCCATTCAGTTAAAATCAAATCAGCTGCATGTTCGAAGTTTATTCTTCAAACACTCTAGTGAATATTCTAAATCCTCTCAATGGCCAGTAAAGGGAGTAAAAAGCAAAGCAATAAACACTGCCTTACAAACCAAGAGAAAATGCACACAAATTAGAAATTTAAAAAGATACTGACCAGTGGTTGCAAATATTGGCTGTAAGGCCTTTGTACATATCCCGCTCTCAAGGGGGTAGATTTGGCTGCCAAAAATAATCCACAACTCAGAATCAACAATAATATCTCGTAATTACTCGAACTGATAAAATTGTCATAATTACTCACATTCTTTCTATACTTTCTGATATTTTACATTGTTGATTTCACTTTAGAAACATTTAATATACCTCTTGAGAGCTCTCTGAGAATCCAAACTCCAAGTCTTCTTGAAAGTTTAGGAATGACCATAGCGTTGCGGCACACCAAACACTGGCCAACTGTAAAATAACACGAAACCGACCATAAACATTTATACATCAAACTATTGAGCCTCGTAATACAGAATAAAAGGGGAAATCAATCAACGGAGCAACTCTCACTTTTTCAATTATATTAAGATTTCATTCCTACCCAAAACCGACACAGGTGGTAGGGAGAGAGATTACTGTGGACGACGGCTAGAATGGAGGAGTTGAGTGCAAGATTGCTGAGTGGGTGGCAACGTAGCACATGTTGGATCAGAACTGAAAATGAGGTGGCTGCGTGTCACACTCCGGTTGGCAAGATTAAGTCTAGCTTATATCGACAGTAGGGCCCATGGACCACATCATAGCTTGTTTCGTGAATTCCATTTTATAGTTTGTTTTTACTGTTTAGTTGGACTTCTAGTTGTAGTCGGTAATGGGCTTGAGCCTAAGAGTAGTCTTTATTTGAGTATCTCATTATGCTGTTATTAGTATGGGCCCATATATGGGACAGCTTTGGTAATACTTCATACTATATGTACCNCAAAAATAATCCACAACTCAGAATCAACAATAATATCTCGTAATTACTCGAACTGATAAAATTGTCATAATTACTCACATTCTTTCTATACTTTCTGATATTTTACATTGTTGATTTCACTTTAGAAACATTTAATATACCTCTTGAGAGCTCTCTGAGGATCCAAACTCCAAGTCTTCTTGAAAGTTTAGGAATGACCATAGCGTTGCGGCACACCAAACACTGGCCAACTGTAAAATAACACGAAACCGACCATAAACATTTATACATCAAACTATTGAGCCTCGTAATACAGAATAAAAGGGGAAATCAATCAACGGAGCAACTCTCACTTTTTCAATTATATTAAGATTTCATTCCTACCCAAAACCGACACAGGTGGTAGGGAGAGAGATTACTGTGGACGACGGCTAGAATGGAGGAGTTGAGTGCAAGATTGCTGAGTGGGTGGCAACGTAGCGCATGTTGGATCAGAACTGAAAATGAGGTGGCTGCGTGTCACACTCCGGTTGGCAAGATTAAGTCTAGCTTATATCGACAGTAGGGCCCATGGACCACATCATAGCTTGTTTCATGAATTCCATTTTATAGTTTGTTTTTACTGTTTAGTTGGACTTCTAGTTGTAGTCGGTAATGGGCTTGAGCCTAAGAGTAGTCTTTATTTGAGTATCTCATTATGCTGTTATTAGTATGGGCCCATATATGGGACAGCTTTGGTAATACTTCATACTATATGTACCGAGCCAAGGGCTCTAGGAAGATTATTCTGGAATGATATAGAAAGTTCTTTGTCTTTCTCCCACTCTCTCATTTTCTTGGAGGAGCTCCCCTCAGAGAGAAAATCAATGTTACCCTATTTTAATCCTTGAGGTGCGTTACAAAGTGGTATTAGAGAGACACCGATCTCTGTGTTATCAATCATGGAATTAATTCTTCAAATGAAACAAAGCTATGAAGTGTATCGACAGCAGTTAGAAAGTTTTGGAGAGAAGATTGCTATCATGAAAAAAGAAATCAGCGCAGCCATAGATGCAGCAAGGGATGAAATTTCTACAGTGATCGATAATATTATTCAGGAATCGACCACTATTGATTCAATTTTTACCCCATCTGCCACGGTTACAACTGCGAGCAAAAATGAATCAAAGAGCTAGAGGATTTCTTTCAACTATCAGATCGACCTCTCCTCCTTCCATTTCTTTCAGCAATCAGGATGAATCTTACTAAGGAATCTGCTGCTGCTAAGAAAATTTGCTTCATGGAAGGGAATCCAAACAAAGTGCCACGTCTAACATGGCATCCTCCATGGAAGATCTACGTGGCAGAGAAATTAGCCCTTCCACTCCTCGGCTTGCATCTACCACTCGTACTCTCAAATCCACCACCCTCAAGACCCTTATTTCCCAACAGCCACCAAAACCGATACCAACCTCAACCTAAAACCTTGTTCCAGACAAAGCATGCTATACAAGACCCAATTTCACAAGAAACCCACAAGGCAAGTCCATCGGGAGACTCAAGGTCCCTAGACCTGCAGTCTATCCATCCCGTCACCACCGGCGGCCACATCTCCCTCGCCTTTTGTCACGACGACAAGTTGATTTTGTGGGGGCGGGTGACATCTTTCTCCCAACAACCCATTCTCCGACGCTTTTCCGCCCTCTCTAGGTTACAACTTCTTCCCAACAATTCCAAATATTCCAAACCCTCGCTAGAGCCGTCAGAAGTGAGGAGGAAGTGAAAAAGAAAATTTACAAGGTTTAGTGCGAGAGGTACTTTGGATTGGTCTGCGAGATTTACAAAGAGAGCTCTAATAAGCTTGTAGGGTTGCACAGTGTTTTGTTTGTGCTTTCGGATTCTTTTGTGGATCCAGAAAATAAAGAATTATGGGGCTGGAATCCTGCTATGCCTGGAGCTCATTTATCGTCAGATGCTTTTTATTTTAACTAATTGGAATCCAGCTACTTTTCTTCATGCATACACTTGTCTTGGCAGTCATGGAAGGGTGAAAGAGAACAGGAAGATTGTGCCGAGGGAAACTTGTGGAGAGTACTCTTGTGTAGGGAAGCAAGATGGGACTGTGGTGGCGTACTTACGATATTCTGGTCCACGGCAGTCTTGCTGGAAGTGCAGGCTTATCGAATTAGTGGGACTGTGGTGCAGAGAATTTCTTTGAGAAATGCATTCGGCCCCTCCTCAAGCACAATATGTTTATCTGATTTGCTTATTGGTGTTGTGCGTATGGTGCGTGCTGCTGTTGATACTGCAAGACAAGAAGGCATTCCAAGAATAGTGAACCTGGTGCTACGTTGCTGTGTCAATGTTTTTTCTACCAGCAGTAGATCTTCTTAACTTGTTTACTATCGACTTGGTGACAATAACAGGTGAAACTTACTGCACATGAGGCTATAATGACAAGAGCAGTCAAATGGTGCACTCAATGGAGTTGGGGCATCCCTACGACGAAAGGTACACTTCTCTTGTGAAGGTGTTGTTGAATTCATGTAATCCAAATGAGGAAGTTGTTGTTGAAGTTTTGGGGCTTTGTAGAACCCACAAAAACGTTGAGCTGGGTGAGGTTACTCATACTCATAGAAAATTGGTTCAAGTAGACCCAATTAATTATTGTTATTATGTCTTGCTTTTAAACATATGTGCTGAAGTTTTTGGGGCTTCAGGAGAAAGAATTTTGACACAAGATGATGAGATTATGAAACCAAATAGGGAAGTGATTCTTGATGAAAAGCTTAGAAAGTATAGGGATTTGGCTAGAAAGTATAGGGATTTGACATGAAAAGTGTTGAGGTTTACCCTGGTTTGTACTCCTATAATAAGCTTATCAACTGCTGTTGGCATGGCTCATTGTATGAAGAAGCAGCTGGGATCTTTTAGGCCTATGAGGGGCTACTCTTGCTCAGGATTACATTGTGTGAGGTAAATCTCGAACCAAAGGGGTGGAATTCCTGGAAATTTTTTATAGTGCCTATCTTTTCCCTCAAAGTCTTTATAATAACAACTCATTGGCCCTTTGATAGAGGAAAGGGAAAAGGACTTGAAGGAAATCATTGGGGGAACAAAATTTGGGATAATATTTTTCATCTCTTTGGTTTTGATTTTAATCTTAATGGGGTTCTTCATCATGATGATGATGAGACCATTTATCTCCCAAATCCAATGACTGAATTTGGTGCACCTGTTGAACCATGCCAAACAATTTGTGGAACACGCCCGAAGGTAGCTGTTGGGCATTACTTTTTGAACTCGAGAAATGCCCTGCGTTGCTTTATATGACCAGGATGAAGCAAGGCCAGAACGACATTTATTACATTACTGGGGAGAGTACGAAGACCGCGGTGAACTCCTCATTGCTGGAAAAGCTGAGGAAGAACGTTTATGAGGTTCTCTATATGGTAGGTGCCATTGATGAGGATGTTGTTGGTCAACTCAGGGAAATTGAAAGTAAGAAGCTTGTGTCAGCTACAAAGGGAGGACTGAAGCATAACCGCACCTTGTGGGCAAGGTGCTTTGAAGGGGGAGGATTTGTCACACTCCGGTTGGCAAGACTAAGCCTAGCTTATATCAACAGTGGGGCCTATGGACCACTTCATAGCTTGTTTCGTGAATTCCATTTATAGTTTGTTTTTACTGTTTAGTTGGACTTCTAGTTGTAGTCAGTAATGGGCTTGAGCCTAAGCGTAGTCTTTATTTGAGTATCTTATTATGCTGTTATTAGTACGGGCCCATATATGGGACAGCTTGGGTAATACTTCATACTATATGTACTGAGCCAAGGGTTCCACGAAGATTATTCTGGAATGATATAGAAAGTTCTTTGTCTTTCTTCCACTTTCTCTCATTTTCTCTCCCATTTTCTTGGAGGAGCTCCCCTCGAAGAGAGCAAATCAGTGTTACCCTATTTTAATCGTTGAGGTGTGTTACACTGCGACTGGGCCGTGCAGTGCTGGAAGTGGAAGCTGAAATCGCGTTGGCAGTGACCGAAATAAAATAAAATAAAAAGCGACGAACCCTCTCCGGGTTCTGTTCTAATGGAGATTACAGATTAGAGAAACTGATGGGCGAGAACAGCAGTGAGTTCAAAAATCAATTTCACATAAAATGATCTCAGTTCAATCTAAATACAAGAGTTCACAAATGGGCAAATAGATTCCCTCACACATCAAGATATATGGAAATCAAGTGGTTCAAGTACTACTCAACACGTATGAAAATAAAATTCAAAAGGGAGCTTTGTACCCAGATTACTCCAGACTGAAGAAGTCGCCGTCGTCGCCCTCGAGTGATGGGTTGGTGCGATTTGAGGAAATCGCCGTCAAGTGACCTAGCCTTGGAGCGATGGGTCTTTTTGGTTTGAAGAACGAAACCGTCGAATGAGGAAGTCGCAGTCGATTGATGGGTTGCGGCAAGCTGAAGGATTCGCCGTCGTCCAAACCTCGCCGTCGAACGGAGGGTGAGAGCAGAATTCTGTTTTGTTGAGAAATGAAGAAGTTTGTTGAGGAAGGCTGGGTCACGTGGGAGAGAAGATGCAACANATTGTAATGATAAAATGGGATGATATAAAACACTTTACGAATCTAATCGGATCTAAAAGAACATAACTTTCACCAAAAACACCTATCAATTTTGTACACTTTTTTTTTTTAATTTTAGTTTTTTTTAGAGAAGGTTTTTTACTTAATCGTTAATAAATTTTTTTTAATGAATTTGTGAATTTTTTTTAAAAAATATGTTCAAATCTTGGGTGAATTTTTTATAAATCGATGTTACTCATTGTCAAACACCACACACCTTATATATTTTAAAATTTGCTTTTATTATTTTTTTAGTTAATTAAATTTTGCTCCCTCGAACTATCACTCAATTCACAATGTGCCTTTAAAACTAATAATTGCATTAAAGTGGACTCTCGAACTTTCAAAACTTCTCAATCCCCCCTCCTTTTATCAGCAGCGTTAAATCTAATGGAAATTTATTGTACGTACTACTCATATGCATAACATTCACTGAAAATATATAATTTTTATCTAATTTATTATTATTGACCATAGAAAATATAAAATAATATATGCTATCAATTAATAATAAATCATAAATCATTAAATATTTTTTTTAGAATTAATTACACTTTACCTCCTCTAACTATCACTCAATTCACAATGTGCCCCCAAAATTATTGATTGCATCAAAGTGGACCCTCTTACTTTAAAAAAGTCTCAATCCCCCCCTTCCGTCTACAATGAGCGTTAAATCGAACGAAAGACTCACCTACGTGCTTCTCACATGCTAATTCTTCAATGCAAAGACAAAATCACTCCTCACTCCATCAGCTTCCATTTCCCCAAATTGAATTTCATATCCAAAAATCTCCAAACTCCATGGCCAAAACGACTCTTTTTATTAATGCCCAAAAACGGCTTCATTTCAAAGTGAAGAACGTCTTGCTTGAAGCCATTGGGTGCGATGGAGAAATAATCTGGGGCAGACTACAAAGAAGGTGGGCAACGATGAACCCTAGCAAAAGCTGTCGACCACGATGTGAGCTGCTGACCACGATGTCGGCGTCCCCTTCGAGCCGTCAACGACTCTATTGTAGAGGAGTTTTTTGGTAGAGCTTTAATTTAAATTGCTTTCTCCATTGCATGTACTTTAGTGATTTCTCCATCGCAATAAATCCATTACTTATATTGACAACAAATCTCCCGCTTTGATGTAGCTCAAGAATGTTATAAATGACTGTATGTTGTTAGGTGAAAAAATTATTCAAGTTTATTATAGCCCAAGAATGCTATAAATGATTGTACATTGTAACTCAACAATGTTCCAGTTTATTTACCATGATATTGATTCGATACCATACTTAGACAATGTTCCAGTTTAGTTTGTTAGGATTCTTTTCTCCTTTTGTATAAAGTTGTAGTAATCTGTAAAGAATAATATCGATTCAATTCTATAGAGTAGAAAGTTTTTGACTCATCAACCTCTCTTTCGACTATTTCTTTTCTGCACTCATAATCTTGACATATTTCAGCAGGTTGTGAAAGATGTCCACTAGTTCATCTAGCACAAGCTGTGGTGGTAAAGCACCACTGGATAGCCCATTTTGCTGTTGCAATTTGCATGCACATCTAAGAGTGTTAACTACGGATGATAACTACAAAAGGAAGTTCTGGAGATGCCCATATTGGACTCCTGGTTGTCAACATGGGGGTGGAGACAGGCTTTGTACATTTTTTGATTGGATAGATGATATTTTTGCTCCACGTGCAAAGATGTCATTGGCCAGCTATGAGATAGACTTCGGATACAGAGTCGTGAGTTCAAAATTGAGAAGTCTGAATTGGAGGCTAATTTAGTTATGGAGAGGGAGCGCAGGGAGCATATCCAAGAGTTATGCAATAAGTTGAAGGAAAAATTTACGGAATTAGAGGCTAACTTAGTGATGGAGAGGAAGTGCATGGAGCATATCCAAGAGTTTTTATATAAGGAGAAGGAAAAATTTAAAGACTTGCACAAGAAATACAATAACTGCATATGGTGTGGTGTCATTGTAATTGTTCTAGTTGTTGCTATTATCTGCATGAAAATGTCTCAACACACTGATGAAGGTCGCCATTACTTGATTGCGTAGGATTGGTTAATGTAAATTTTTTGGATGTATATTGACTGTAGTTGTTGTTTTGAATTTGATTATTGTATTAGACATCACTTGTTGTATATAATTTGGTTATGAAGTGAATTTTGTGGTAACAACTTATTGTGTTGATAATGATTAATAGTAATATCACCCCACATATCAAAATCCCTTAATTGGAATGTCACCATAACACCATAAAATCAAAAATGTAAACTATGGACCATTACAACAAAAGTTTTCCAATAACAATAATATCATCAAACCCTAACTACACCATTACAACGACAAGTCAATATTAACAATTTGGTTGCTTCTGTTTTTCCTTTTTATCTTCATTCATCCTCTCCACACGTAAGATGACTTTACACCCTTCCCTTTCTACACTGATGCATTAGCCTTGGCAAGAGGCACTTGGGTGTTGGGTGGCAATTAATCTAAATTGCATGCCTCCCTTTCCAGGATTGCTCCAAGAACACAGTCTTCCTTATACTAGATTGCTTGTATCGACGTCTAAGTCCACAAACACAAGTCTGCATGTACTAGTCTGTGAGTGGTGGCCCCCAAGTCTTACAAACCACCTCCTAGGTGGTCATTTGGCCAACATCTTTACACGGCTCACATTGGCTTGCAATTGATTAGTTTGGCTTGCCTGACTTGTTTGTCATGCTGCTTGCGAAGTGTTTGATAGGAGAGTCCGCACTGTTGGACTTGCTTGCCATACTGCTTGTGAAGGCGACAACGGTGGACCGTGCTTAGTTTGCATAGATTGGGTTATTGGCTATGAAGGTTGTAAAGGCTCTGACATTGAAAGTTGTGAAATGACCTAGTACCACATTTAAATGTAAATTAACATTCTCAACATTTTCAAACAATATGTAAATTAATACTGTATAGTAAATAAGGAAGAAGTAGCCACTAACTTGTTCATCTGGAAATGAATAAGTTTGAAATTCTACTGCAGAAGTGAATGAGGGTGTGCCTATGTTCCCACGCAGACATTTTCTTCGGTTGTGACTAACTTGATTACATCTCGAACAAGTCATATGCATACCAGTTTTCCTCAACTTGTTTGCTCCTTGTTGATCGTCCTCATTTCTTCTTCGATGTTTCCTTGGCCTCCCAAGTTGTTTCCTAACCTCAGGA